>JBCJKH010056783.1:4271-27563 GCA_039877255.1 Loriculus beryllinus
ACCTCACCTGGAGTATTGTGTGCAGTTCTGGTGTCCTCAACATAAAAAGGACATGGAACCGTTGGAACAAGTCCAGACGAGAGCCACGAGGATGATCAGGGGACTGAAGCACCTCCTGCATGAAGATAGGCTGAGAAAGTTGGGACTGTTTAGCCTGGAGAAGAGAAGGCTGCATGAAGACCTCATAGCAGTATCTGAAGGGGTCCTATAGGGATGCTGGGGAGGGACTCTTCATTAGGGACTGTAGTGACAGAACAAGGGGTAATGGGTTAAATCTTAAACAGGGAAAGTTTAAATTGGATATGAGGAAGAAATTCTTTACTGTGAGAGTGGTGAGGCACTGGAATGGGTTGCCCAAGGAAGCTGTGATTGCTCCATCTGTGGCAGTGTTCAAGGCCAGGTTGGACACATATTTAAAGGGTTGTAATGTTTCCCTAAATATGATGGGAAAGGAGTGATCTGCCTAGTTATTTTTAAGATTGAATAAATACTGTCACTGCAAGTTTTTAGGTTCTTAGGGAAAGGTACATCCTTGACTGCTACGGGTTTGTGTTTATCAACTTGCCAATACTAAGAAAATAATGTTGTTCGCAAGGCTTAGTCTTCTACCGAAAGCTCTTTAAGACTTCTTTTCTAGAGTAGGAAAGACTACAGCTGAATAATTCAAGCAAAACTCTAGCCATCCATACAATCCATAAAATTGCCAATGCATTGTTCTTTTGATTTTGTAAAGTTAAATGTCATGGTCCTGTTATTTTTTGAGAAAACTGACTACTTGAGATTTTGGTTTTTATTATTTTTTAAATTTGTATATAGTATATTTGTATATTTGTGTTATCAAAACACCAAGTATGGCATTTTAATGGTTAATGAGGTGGTGCTACTATCAACAGTGATCCTGATCTCTTTGCCAAAATTTGCATGGTTGTGTGATTTATGTGGATCACTAAGGGGGCCTTTTTCAATGAGGTTTGGATGCATAAATAGTGTGTAAATGTGGCAGGAGGAGTAAGAGCTCTGTAGGCTCTCAGCTTAGGACATTTTAGCCAGTTCAGAGAATTTTCTTGCTTGACTTGTCAGAGATTTCTCCATATTATCACCCTTCCAAGGCTTCCAGAGGGGACTAGGAGCCATAGTCTCAAATGGGGTGACAAGCCCAGAAGTTGGACTGAACAGAGAAAGGTTTGCAATTGAGTGTTCTTCACAATGGGTTCTTGGTGAATTCATGTATTCATTGCATTGTGTCTTTAAGCCTCGTGGTGGCAGTAAATACTAAGAGAAATTAAGCTAGTCTAGTACAGATGACCTTTATTTTACTTACAGTTAAAAACAACATGCTTATATTTATATTTTTAACTTTCGTTTCCAGTGGGTCAGCTCAAAAACAGAAGGTCAGCTTGACCAGCAAAACTTTGTCGTCTGTGACTTCATTTTGCATGAACCTTAAGAGCTATGCTGGAAGAAGTATTTCCTCTTTTCCTCTCTTCTCCCACACCAGCAGGTAAAGGTAGCATTGGTGAAGACACTCTGCTGTTGAGAAAACTTACATGGCAGATGACTGAAACAGCCTTTTCCAAAGTAGCATCACTTGGCTTTATCATAGACAATCACATTGCTTACCTTAACATCAGTTGTTCGTATGTGAATGAACAGTGATTTCAGGGTAGTAGTGTTGCTGTGTCAGCACAGGCATGGGTTCACTTCATGTCATCTCCCTGACCTCAGATTCACACATCAGATTCTTGTGTTCTTTTTCCCCTGCCCAAAGTTGTCAGTTGGTTGTTGTGTCTGTCTTCTGTAATTCATGGGCATATTGTGAAGATTTCATCATATAACAAACCATGAAAAGTGAAGCCAATACTATTGAGGCTCATAAAATACCAAAAAAAAGGAAATAGGAAAGCAAACAGCAGTTCATACGGGAAACAGATAAATACAGTCTGTGTACAGTTTTTGCATGACTGCTTTTGTTATCTGAGCCTGATTTGTTTAAAAGTAGTTCAGGTGTCTCTCACTCGGGTAAGAATGAAAAAAACATCTGTCTCTGCACTGTATTCCAGTTAGAGGACTCTAGAGGTGGAAAATAAGTAAGAAATATTTATGTGATGCTATTTCCTATATCCCTGAAGTGGGTTAAAAGGCCAGGTTAATGTCTTGAGCTGCTTCGGGTAAAATGCATTTAAAAAGTAGTAAGAATTGAAGGGGTAAACTGTTGTGCCTCTAGACATCTGCTTAGTTTCCTTTGAGTATTTTAGTTCTTTGAAGTCTTCTTTCAAGTAAATTTGATAACATAGAAAACTGTGCAGAACTAGTTATAGGACCAGAATAAATTGTTACTATATGAGAATCAAGAGGAGAATTTTTCACTTCTCATGCCATAAAATCTACTAGGAAAAAGAACTATATGTTGTTTATATTCTGTTCTTACAAAGAGAACCATCATGTCCTACTCAGTTTAAACAAGGACCATTCTTTCTAATATGAGAACTTGTATGTGAGCTAAAGGTGATGCATCTTGAAAAGGACAGGCTGATGTGTGCAGCTTTTCATTGCAGTTATGCAAGTTTAAGATCTAAACCAGCAATTCTCCAGAAAATCATAGTGTTAAATCTTAAAACTACAGTGTTAGTCAATAACTCCCAGATCTCTTTTCCTTTAATATAATATTTGTTGCCTTCTTGCCACCATCTCATCCAAGGAAATTCTGAAGCTTGATAAGCCTTGTTTTATGTTGTTAAATGTGGTATATTTATGATGTTCCATTCCCCAAAATACTAGTTGTATTGTAAGTGTTAATGGTGGGATTGCCCTTTCATATAAATATAAATACAGTATAGTCTGCTGACCTTCACTGCTGAAAAAGCTCAATTTGATGCAGTGTGGTTATGGAACAGAGTGCACATGAAGCCCTCTCTCCTTCTTGGTGACTGAGATGGATGTTCTTATACTTTGTTCATCCTGTTAATTACACAGCATAAAGCAAGCCTGTGGAAAGAGAACTTTCATTTGACCAATCAGTATAGTTGGAAGTGGGCAAACTGTTGTGTGCATAAGGTTTTGTGTATTTTATGGTCAGAGTATCACTTTCCTCCTGTAACACAATGTATTGCAGAAGCTGCACCAACTTTTAAAGAATGCAAGAGTGTGGCTGGGTTTTTTCTGTATAATCAGGAAAGAGGGAATTATTTGGGATTTTTTTTTTTCCTTTGTCTATGTTGCTTTTGTTGCTGAGAGCTTTGAAAAGGTAAGGTTTTCTGCCTGCATTTGCATAATACCTAAATTTGCATTCAAGAGCAGATCTGGTAATAGAAAATGCCCTGAGGAAGAACTTCCTGACTTGCACTATCCTACTCTGAAAATTCAGAAGGAAAATTGACAAGATGTATGAATCCAGAGAAGCAATTAGTTCTTTAATTTTGGGACAATTTACTTCTCCGTGAAGCATCTTGGGACATACACTGTAATGTGTTACTTGCTGTGAAGAAGAGGCTACTGCTTTGGAGTTGGAGGGCAAGGGGATGGCATATACTTGTGGGTATGGTGTTTTCAGTAGAACTAGGCCAGTAACCTACGTATTTATCAAATAGTGGGGGTTTAAATGCATGATTGGTGTTGCATGCGAAACTGAAAGGTGCAGAAAATAAGATGTAATTGCTGCAGTTGCTTATAGGTACTTGTGTCCATGTAGTCTTTGGAAACTGTATGGGCTATAATACTTCAGTCTTTTCTGTGAAATGACGCACTTCTGTTGACTAGCTTACATCAAAATGTGACTTTATTGTCCTTTGATACTTCTATTTTAAGTCTGTGCAACATATGTTACTGCTAATTGTTGGATGACACTAATTCACAGTATTTGTAGCACAGATCATGTAAGAAATATTTCCCAAGTAGGTGTATGCTACACAAAGAGTAATCACTTAAGAAACAGGCTGGTTGCTTCATCTGTTACATATTTTGCATTGAAAACTCTGCGGTTTTCAAACCACAGTGTTTCAGTGGTATTGGCAACATTCAAAGACTAATATTGCTTATGGGTGGAGTTGAAAAGGTTTCTGTACAAAATGTTGGCAACTGAGGCTGGCAAGATTCGCTTTCCAGACTTAGTAAGCAAATTCATATTAATTGGAATATAATATTCTGTCTTCCATCACTTAGTATGTTACCAAAGAGTTCAGGGCAAATCCAGCGATTCCCACTTCGTTACTATACAATAAAGCAAATATGGACACTTCTTACTTTATGGAGTCTAGCTGCATCCAAAAAAAGCATTTGAGCATGTTAGTGTTTCCTATACCACGCTGCATGGGGAGGGAATCTGTTGAACATCCTTCTGCTGTTCAGCTAGTGAGAGTTTTGTGGAAAGAAGATCTAAGCTACATCCTCATGCAAAGTGGCCTTCTCTAATTAGAACATGCTTATATATAGCTATTTGACAGCATTTATAGTCTACCTAAAGATTTGTATCATTTAAGCTGTTTCTTTGGAGAGGATGAGTTTATGAGTAAGTAAACAAAGGCTTTGGGTCTATTTTGAAATCTTTTTTGTAAACACATGGTCTTTTATGTCTTTAAGATTCTTTGAAGTGTAAGTCAGGACCTTAAAACAAGAAATGAAAATATTTTTATTAGCTGGGAGTGGTCTCAGTTAAGAATTGGAGTAGGTTTTCTTGGCTGTGATACTGATAAATTCTGCTTGTATATGCATAAAAGATGTATATGTGTAAGTGTATTGAATATAGTAAATGAATTTCTGTTTTAAAACATAACTGAATCCTTTAAAAGCCATCTATCTGCATCATTCATGAATGAAAAAAAAACCCCAGAAAACGGAGTAATATTAAGAAGTCTGGTTTAGGTTATCTGTGTCACAGTCACTGAGCTCATGTCCTTTCCCCTTCCTTTTTGTTAATCATTCCCTCATGAGCTCCAGTCATCCGTTTGGTTCTAGGAGGGATCGGTCATTTTTTCCTGAGTTTATATATGCTGGGTCTGTAAACTGTGACTTTTTTAACATCTGTCTTGCATCCAGATTTTTGATGCTATGTTTCTTGTAGAAGACAAAGGATTACTACCCCGACTGCAGAATCTTTCTAAGGTGCAGCATTGTCTCTTAAGAAGAAGGAAAAAAAATCTTGGGGAATGTCTTTTTAAAACCGTGATCATACCCTACAAGTCTGCTGTCTCTTTTATGGATTGGAGAGATCACGACAGCTTCCCTTTACAGCCCTCTTCTTCTATGTTAGTCTGTTGGGATTTTTTGCAGTCATCACCCATCATCCTGTTTTCTATTTTATTTCAGTTTTCCTGCAGAGGAGCTTCTCGGCTCCAGGCTGTGCTTTCTGATTTCCTCTTCTTCTTGGAACAGTGCCTTCCACAAATCCACGTTGTGCTTTGCTGGAGATAGAGTAGGGGTTTAATGAACCCCACAGCTTCCTTGGCGCTCCTTCACCTGTGTTTGAGTATTTGTGTTTAGTAAGCCATTTTGGTGATCTTGTGAGCAGACTACAGCATTAGAGCGTAAGAGGCTGTAAGCTAAATCAGTAGAGTTAGCTACACAGGCTGATTTCAGTAATCCATCTAAATTTACAGAAGCTTTACCTTTTAGGGGATTATATGCACGGTTCCTAAAAATGATCTGGTTTGGTGTTTTTCAGTTATGCCAGTACTCGTAGTGGCAGTCAGTCTGGTTGCATTTCTCGTTAACGTTGAGTCACATATTTTAAGAATAGCTGTTTGTTTAGAATTTCCTAGGATTTTGAACTTTCCAAAGAAAGTGTGAGGTAGGTGAATTATTTTCTAATTTGATTATGTAGCTACAGACCTCAGATAAATTTGTCAGATAAACTGTACGTGTTACGAGGATGCTGTATTTTTATTATATAATTATGAAGTTGCTATTAGTGCTTGTTAGGAAAAGGTATTTTTAAAGAGTTGATGTCTGTCGAATTTACATTCAAATAAATACATGAAAAACACTGGAGGTGGAGTTTGGCGAAATGTGAAATTCACTGAAGAAGTGGTACCATTTTAATTTTTCTAGGTAAATTTTTCACAAAATGCGTCCCTTTTCTTCTTCGTTTTTTTGACACCTCCACTCTCTTCCCCTCTCCCCAATATTATAACACATGCATTTCAACTTTTTTTGGATCCTTATAATTTGTGAACGCTTGCACAATTCACACTTCCCACACTTGTCAATCTTCAGTAAAAACGCCTTCATAAGGTAGATATTATACAATTTAAAACATAAAATCCCCTTTACAATTATTTGTTATAGCTGTCTTCAGTGGTAGAATATTTCTGATATATTCTGATTTCTCGTCTTGAGGATGTAGCAGTAGCAGAATTCCCAAGACCAGACCTTAGCATGGATGGCTGGCACCAGGGGAAGTGGGGAAGAGGAAGATGTCCGAGGAGCACCTGGAGTTGTATGAGATGGCAGATTTTTTTCAGTTAGTTGATGGAGTTCTTCTTTTTCTGGTCTTGGAAGGAGCCAGAATTCACAATGAATAAAATGATGGTAGGGAAGGCAGTGAACAGAGAGCAACATAGGTAATATTAAAACCAGAAAAAAGCCAGTCTTGCCTTTTTCCCAGGGTTTTGCTAAATATGTGCTTTGTTCCTGTTTCTTCACATAATGAAAAGGAGGTGAACCGTATCTGGAAAAGTCTCTCCTGCCTAAAAAATGAGTTTTTAAAAATTCAGGTTGGCAACCCTTGAATTCACTATAGTAGATAGAAAACATCTTCACTGGTGTTGGTAAAGGGAGCTCTTTTTCTGCTACAGCCTGGACCTTTTCTTGCGCTCGCTAGAAATGTGACACTCATTCTAATGACGTGACTAAGTGAACTAATCTCTTTAATCAACTAGTTGGATGAAATCCTGCCTACTTAGGACCTTTGGGAGAATAGTATGTGGTGCAGCCTGTTTGTGAACATGCAAAAAGATGTGGTTTATAATGCTTTTCGTCATTAAAATCCATGCCAATGAATGCAGGTGGTGTTACCCAGCTCCTTCCTTCTGTCATAAGCGCCTGAGCAGGGTATGTTTTTAGTAACAATGGTAGCGTTTTTAACCAGCGTTGTGGGAATTCAGACTGTAGATCAGTTTTCCCTTCCAGACTTAATGACAGTTAAATGCACTTCCCTAAAATCTTAGTGGTGTCTTACCATAGCTGCAGGGTTTGTGCTTCTTTTTCTTTTGTTTCCCTTTGTGTACACCCCCTTCTTTTAAATATACTCCCATACCATCTTACCTCCCTTTCTCCACTAATTCAGCCCACTTCAGGTATATAAAAAGGGATTTTCAGAACCAGGTTTCATTTGTATCTCTAGAATCTTCCAGCATTCACTGCTGCAAGAGAACTGCCATGAGGATTCTCAGAGAGCTTAAAGGCAGTCTTGAAGCTGAAAGAGAAGTATGCCTATTATAAGAATAGCTCAAATATTGCAAGAAAGCTCTGAAATCATTTTATCTTCTGGAGTTCCCAGCACCTGTGATGCAAAACTGAAGGCTAGGCATCAAAACTGCCTCTAGGAAAGGCACTGTCTGGAAACTGTCTATTGCCTGTGCTAAGCCATGTACCAGCTAGACAGTTAGTTTATATTGTGCTACATGGCATACACCATGGTTTGGGAATACTGGTCTATAATTAAGCTTTAATGTTTTACTGAAACAAAGACTTTCTGGCCACTCAAGGATATTTCAGATCTGCCACAAATTAGTATTGTAACTTCTAATGAATGGCCATGCATTTACTGAATATGTGAAATTGGGGTGGTAGCCTTTCATGAATTACATGAGAAAGATATTATTGGCAGTGTTACTGAATTCAGATTTTGAAAATAAGTCTAGGAGCCATGTCCAGTTAGCAGCATGATGGTAAATTTTCTCTTTATGAGGGATGCTTGTCGAGTACTAATTTTTTACTATGTTTTGAAAAAATGGTTGGAAATCTCTCATGGAAATAGAATGAAAAGTATCATAAAAACAAGAACTTGCTTTTTTGTGGAAATACGGTGTGTTTGAAGGGCCCTCTATAAATATGCAGTATGTTAAGTGCTATGGTTTCTGTCAGTTTTTAAATGTATAGTATTGGTCGTAGCTGGTATGCATTTTCAATAGGAAAGAAAATTATCTTTGTTATCTATTGTACCATGTTCAATATGTTTAGTCATACAGAGTGTCACTTTAAAAATCAATAATTTATATAAAGAATAGATAATTTTAAATTTTGTGGTCATACTTTGCAAGGGAGGAGTTGCTAATAGTCCTCCAAGTTAATAGCTGGGGTTAATGTGTATTTTTTAATGGGACAGATTTATTTTCATCAGAGCCAAAGTTCAATCTTGCTTAGACTGTGAATTCCATAAGGGAATAGTAAGGAGTTAAGAAGGAAACATGATGAAATGTTGGTCTTTGCATCCAAAAGAGGATTTAAGTCATGAACTCCTGAACTTGTGATCCTCAATTACTTATCCTGGGTGCAGGAAATCTGTTCTACTTTAATGTTTTATTAATATGACTTGGAATGAACTCAAGTATTCTTTTCTCTTAAAACCTGTTTAAAGAAAATAACTCCAGATTAAGAAATACTAGATCTTTTAATTTTTAATCCACTTTTTTTTCTTTTCTTTTACATACTTTCTAACAGCAAAAAAAAATGTTCGTACAGAGGATTGGTTGTTGTTTTACAGGGTACAATGAACCTTGACAGCAGTATGCTGAGAGCTGATGGCTAAATATATTAGAATGTTACCTAATAAATAAGATATTTAAGCTATCTTTTCTACCTTGCCTCTCCTTAGAGCACCTTGAAGACTCAGTGCAAGGGTTAGCTAGTGGTTGCATTAACCCATCTTCTGCAGATGTAGCAAGCCATCCAAACACACCACCAATTTTTAACGGATTTCCTATAAAGCTGGAAATCTTTCTTTCTAAGGTATCTTCTCTTTCACCAGAAACCGTGGAAAGATCAGGGTCTTGTTTTATGTCCCTAGATGTCCTTCTGTTAACTGTTTTTGAACACCAGGACTGTTTTCATGTACTGTGCCATATTTGCCTGTATTGTTTGTAGCATGGGAAATTTCTGTGAAGAGGTGAAGTGTAGGAAAAGCAGGGCAGGTATGTTCATGCAGCTGCAAATTAGTACCCATGCTAAATAACTCATTTTTAAGTCTTGGAGTTTAGTGCTTTCTAGTAAAACACAAAGTCACATGAGGATGGAAGAAAGCAAATGGAAATGAGTGCTGGAGCAATATACTTCAGTATCATTGAAAGTTAACTCGTGACCTAGCAAAGCAGCCATTTTTCAAATCTTGCTTTTCAAAGGATAAGTTAAACTGTTGTAAAAGCCAAAGATATTTTCGGTGTTCTGTAGCTCCAGGTCTGCTTTAAGTTAAGGTTGCTTAACTTGTCATTCTGAATGCTTGTGCAGTGTTTCTTTAAATGTTTTAGAATTCACAAAGCATCGCATGCGCTTGCTTTACAAAGCTGTGGAAGTCTCTGTAGGAAAATAAGTGAGGAGACAAGAGGCAATGAAGTGGTCAGATCTTGGGATCTGACCTGATATGACCAATTGGTAGTTCCATGTTGTCAGTTAGGTTAGAGTTAGGGTTTGCAAGGCAAGCTATGGGGTTTATTCTATGGACTGAGAATCTCAAGCTTTTGTGTCTAGGATATCAAAGAACTCTTAAGGTTGGATTCTTTGTTTCATAATATTAATGCAGTAGATTGCCTGTATTTTAGCAAATACCACTGGTCTGAAAGCTATTTTTGTCAAATGTTGGAAATGTGTTTTAACAGTTCCCAAAGATTGCTTTAGAAAAAGTTTATATAGGCTGTCATAACTCACATGTCAGTTAACGACATCCTCGAAATCTTTCTTTAATCATTTTTGCATGAAAAACTTAACTTTCATGAACAGAAATAAGTAAAATTGTTCTCATCTGAAAAGTCAAATGAACATAAGCATGAGAAACACCCCCCTGAGAAGGAGCACATCCAGAAGAATGCCAGTTTGTTGCTGTGAATACTCAAGGCAGCGATAAGCTCTTCGGAACTCATTTTCCTCATTTTCACATTAGTAAATTTGTTAGTAACACTGTCTCACTTTAAAGCAGAAGCAAAACTGTCAGGTCATTTGTAACTGGGTTTGAGCACAGAACAAATGTGAACTTAAAATACACAGACTGTTATTTATGTTTTCCTGGTTGATCTCCACAAGGGCATCTGGTTTGTTTATTGGGATAAGCAGGCTGTGCCCTGCAGGCGTGCTGGTGAATTCACTCTTGGCTACCCTTGGAGTAGAAAGCTCCTTACAAGCTCTCTAAATCACTCTGTTTCTGGCAGTCTGTTCCTCAGGCATTGTCTCTTCTGGAGGAATCATTGTCATGAACCAGGACTGAATTAGGTCTAGTTCTTCTCTTGACTTTTTGAAGGCTGAATTGCAGTTCTGAGTCTTCTCACAGCACTCACCACCACTATGTATGTGGATTTCACAGGTACCAATGTGCATAAAACCTAATTGTGAGGAGATTTTGGTAGCACGGGCACCTAGAAACCGGGGAAAGAGGAGCTGTATATATCTAAGTAAGGGCTCTTAAGACTTGTTTCCATGCTTACTGATAAGCTCTTTGAATTTTATGTTACACTTTCTGTACTGAGCACATGATATCTGTATATTAATGGCATGGATGCCAAATCCAGCATCTGGAAAACAACAACAACAACAACAAAAAAAAGGGAAGGCAAATGCTTGAGTTAAATTACTTGCTTAAAGTCACGGTGAAGTCAGATCGTCTTTGGGCACAATAAAGTCCCATTAAACTAAAAGAGAATGGGTTTTTTTATGTTCATTTTGTTTTTAAGAAATATTCAGTTGCTTTAATGACTTCTGCAGTTCGTGAACTTATTCACTACAGCTTTGCAGAAGAAGAGTCAAGAGTCCTAGAAACAAATACTCCTTACACTCTAACACTCGTTTATTTCCCTGAGGAAGTCAGTTTTGGGCTTAGCATGAGGAAAGAATCCTGCAGGGGAAACAGTTGCATTGTCATCTAATTGGAGATTGCATCATGAAACAGATTTCATGAGGGGTGATGGTACAGAGGGAATTAAAGTTGCAAAGGTATTCTTAGTTTAGAGGATAAACTTAGCTTCTGCATCTTACTAGTTCTTGTTTGTGGCTTTCTGTATGTTTTCTTGTTGATGGTGTTGAGATGTTTGTTTTTAAAATAAGCTTATGAGACATGCTAGATTATCTTATATCAGCTTGACATGAGCCATCAGAAAAGTTCTCAATCTACTGTGCATCCTATGCACCCTTGAACATCTAAATTGGTGTTAAAGGTGGCATGCTATCTTCCATGTAGATCAGCACCTGGAGGTGTGGAGAAGACAGTGTTAGTCTTACAGGAGTGCCAAGGTGCAGCAATCTGGGCATCTGCTAAGGTAGATGGCAGTGAGCACAGGCACTTTCATGTGATTCCTCCCATTGTCACATCTTCCTCTGCTCCTTTCCCAGTTTAACCTTATTTCAGTCTTATTTCTCTCCCATCCTGATCTCAAGCTCAGTCACATGTCAACATGACCAAAATGCATTGTTTCCACTTCTCTAACCTCCTTTGTCATTGCAGTATCTGTGGATGCTGCAGACTAATTCATTCGCACAGGACTTCTCTGAGATGATGTTCAGTGCTTATCAAGATACTCCTCAGTCTCAGGTCTGTAGTTTGTCAGATTCATTTACTATTATTTTTTTCGTTAGTCTCAGTCTCTTTTCAGAAATAGTTTGCCTTTTTTCTGTAAGCAAGTTCCCATGTGGCAGACTTCACACCTGGCCCTCCACAGTTACCAGGTCTAGGTTCCCTCTACGCTCTTCAACTAAAGTCCCAGTAACTTCTCTTTTAGCAGACCCTTCTCTTCTGCATTTTGATGCTGCTACTCTGAACTCCATGATGCTTGACTTGTGTGGGAGTCACTAGCAGCATGTACCTGTTCTAGACTTTCCTGGTACCAAATCAAGGGCAATTGCCATTTTGGAAATAAAGAATTTCTTGTGGGTTGAAGCATTCCAGATAGGGAAAGCAAGCATGTACCAAGCAGGTGCAACATTATTCTCCTCCTTGACTACACATCAAAAAGAAAAGGCGTGGAAAATTGATGTAATTTTGGCAGATTTTCACCTGACTAGCAGATAGATCCTATTACCTTAAAGTTTACATTGCCCTTCAGACTTCCAAATCTTGACTGAAGCATATGGATGCTTGGGCTTTGTTATGTGATGTTTGCAAACTATTTTTAGTTTAGTTTTGTTTGTTTTTAAGAAGCTATCACCAGAAAGTGTATTTTTCTCTCTGCTCACAGAAATAACCTGTTTTGGCTAAATTTTCCAGAAAGTTCAGTCTGACATGACTCCCAGCATGAAAAATGTTTGCAGAACAGCTAACATTCAACAAAGTCACAAAGCAAATGAAAAAAGGCACTTACAATGGAAGTTGTCAGACAGTCTTAAAAATAGGCAAGTTTGGAAGCACTGTTGCTCATCCATTTAGAAGCCTTTTTTACTTTGAGGTGCCCGGGTGTTTTCTGCCTCAAAGGCTGGATTTTACTTGAAACAAATCTGATTCCACAGCACAAAGGTATTCTGTATAAGAAGAAAGGTATAAGGTATAAAAAAACTGTCACGATACAGCTGCTGTAACTTTGATTCTAAATGTGAAACAAATGTCTTAGCTATCCCTCAGAATTCAAGGCTGCAAAAAAATTAATCCACGTTTGCACTTTTAACAAGTTGGAAAAAAGGAGTTGGGATTTCCTATCGCTTCAGTGTCAATTAATACACTGGTAGAGAAAGCTGCAGTGTGAGGAACACCCTGTCTCCTCTGGAGTGCACACTGCCATTTTACAGTTGACTATAGGAGGAAGAGTTTTGTGGAAATGTTACCAGCCACTTCCTTGTTGTGGAAGGAAGTCTTTAGTTTTGTAAACATGCACTTCATCCTATGAACTAACATTTTTGTAGCCAATTAAAGGATAATTATTTAAACCACTGTTTACTGCTGTCTTAGTTTGGGCAAGTATATTGCTGCTCTTCAGTTTATTACACTGATACGCCTTTTTTTAAAAGTCATGAGATGTACATAAGGTTGATTTGTTTATTTTCAGTGAAGGCGCAAGTACAATCTTTCAAGTTTTTAATCGTACGCAAACACATAAATGGACCAGTAAATACTTTTCTGTAAAACTTAGGTAGTCATTGATGATAGCTACTTAATTACAGTTCTGTTGCTTATGCAGCGGTATAGGATGTGTAATGCGTTTGTTCATTTATTTATTTTTAAAAAAAGCCTCAGCATTGATACAGTTTTATTGACAAGTTAGGAATGTAAAAAGTTTAGAGGCTACTTTTAAATGTCTGCTATTCAGACATTAAAAAAATTACTGAATTGTTTTTTATAGTTTGCTGATGGATGTGTTTCATGCAGTACTGTTAGGAAGTCTGGATTAAAAAAGAGAGACTGTATTTGGGTTGAGATGTAAGCTGTAACTTCTCAATGATGCTGACAGCCTGCATATCTTACTTAGTCTAGGAACCACAGTCTGAGCTGTTTTAAGCCTGGAAAGTCAGTGGATAACCAAGTACACAACTTCCTGTCTGCAGGGAAATTGGGTCTTGGAAAATTTTAGGTGTGTGTCATTATTTAAAGTAATCATCATAATTATAAACTTGAACCTGAGCTTACATCTGTCAAAGAAAGATCAGGTTTGTTGTTGGAGCAATGCAGATTAGATTTATGATGGTGGGTTCTCTTGGTTAACAGTTGAAAAGTTCCATTCTGTTGGCATATTCCATATACTATCGTGAAATTCAGAGTATGCTATGCAGAGACATTTGATTTGCCATGGTAGGACTTAAGATAAAATAAAATATACCTTAAAATTATAAAAATACTGGATTAGAGACCTTTCAGAAAGAGGTTTCCCTGATAAAGAGGTAGATTTAAGCTCTGCCTGACAGACATGTATTGAACTTGTTTTTGAAAGTTCTCCAGTGTTAAAGATTTTGTGATCTGAATTAACCTGTTGCAGTGCTTATTTGAGTCTCATAATTAAAGCTTTTCCTGATATCAAGTTGAACTCTCTATTGCTACAGATTAAGCTGAGTATTTCCTGTTCTCTCTGACTGAACTGATGAGTATCTTCTTTGCAATAATCTCCTGCATCTTAAAAAGCATTTCATATTTTACAGGTTAATCTCTTGTGTGTTAAACACAATTCAGTTCTTTCAGTCCTCTTCACAGGCAAGGGTGATTTAGACCACAGGTTTTTGGACACTGTACTCCGGTATTGATTTTGAGTTCTTGTTAGTAGTTCCTGTAAAGTGTATTAAAAGGATCTACGCAATATTGGTATTTTCTTTCTGTTGAAAATCTGTATTCAACAATCAGGATTCAACAAACCTGTAGTAACAGGTGAGGTAGTGACCAGTGAATTAACACAAATGCGTCAGTATTACCTTTATCATCCAAATGCTATATAAACTGTGGTTTGACCTCTTGACATTGTGCCTTTTTATTTTTGACTTGGATGTTAAGAGAAAATATAAGTGTGCTGATCACAGCTTAATGCAGGATAGAAACTGAAAGCATCTGTCCACCTGAAGAGTGTTGATTAGAATGGCCTCTTAGTTCACAGTAGACTTGAATTACTTTACATTATCAAGCTTACAGAAAACATTTTATGATTGATTAAGGAATTTCTAGGAGGAAGAAAACAAACCCCATCTGTGATATAGATCCTTATCTGTGTTGGCATATCCAGTAAGTTTCAAAAGACAGCAAGAGTGTTCATTTGTTTACTTTATATTCTTTATATTTATTTAGTATTAATTTGGTTTCAGTATTCATGACTGTGAAGAGGATCATGGGGAACTGCCTTCCTTTTTTCAATTACACAGTGCATGATTGGAGTTGAGGCATGTAATTTTGTCTTTTCAGGAAGTATTCATGAGTATGTGGAAGATTTGGTTAGAGACAAGATAGAAATGCCTAATATGGTGTTGTTTGTGGTTTATTAGCCTGCTCTAGGTACCCAGCTGGTATGTGCTTCTTGCACACTCATTAACACATTTCTTGCTGTTGCAGGAACCTCAGCCACTGGCGGTGCCCTTGATCTTGCTGTTCTTCTGGTACCAATTTAGAGTTGACTATTGCTCTTTTCTGACATGCTCACATGGATCAGCGTGTCGTGTTTATGGCTTGTGGAGCAGAGCACACACTACTAGTGGACTCTGGACTCTACTGAGCTAGTTGCCTGTTGAACTTGTCTGTGATTGCATGAGCTGGTAACTTCATTCACGTCTTGCAGTCCTCTGCTTCTTGAGACAGGATCAGATTCTGTCTAACGTTCCATCATGAATTGTCCCTGCCAGTGGTTTTATCTGGATTTTTGTTTTCTGTTTGAGCTGTGCCTATTCTATTTTTTTTTTTTTTGTCTCCCATAGGGGACACTTCTTTCTTCACTTACTAAATCTTATACATTTGCTTATTCAGAACATTTTTGATACATCACCAGTTCATGCCAGCACAAAGAAGAAAAAAAACCCAACAATTAATAAGAATCTGAAACTTTCAGTGTTGTGTTAATCTTATAACTGAAATGGAAATGGTCCACAACATTTAGGCACAATCAAGATGTAAGTTATCTTCTGTAACTGTGCAGTGACTTCCTTTGTGGATGGAGTTGTTCCACAAAACAACACTCAGGAGCCTATACATAGCTGCTGCCTGAAACTTCTTAGGAATTCAAAATTTTTTCCTTCTTCACATTCCCTGAAAACTTTTTTTTTTCTGTCTAACTGATGCAGAGCACTGAAATATTGTTCAGAAGTCCAGAGTCTGCTTTAGATACCTACTTAGACCGTAAAAATGTAGGATGGTCCTATAGTAGAGCCAGATCTTGAGATTCTGAGTATCAGAAATGGACACATATGTATCTTGTAGCTTTAGGTGTTTTATGAAAGAAACTGTGCATACTTGTCTTCTGACTGATGCCTTCAGCCATATGTTAATAGATCATTAGCCCTGTAGGTCCACATGTATGTAGTGCTCTAATCTTACACACTGTGAAACAATAAATGGGTGTTCTTACTGCAAATGGATTAGTGCTGCTGTTGCATAACTCTAATACATTGCCCAGAAATATAACCTTCTTTAAAGATTTGTGGGTTTTTTCTTCTTTCCTGCAATGTCACCCACTTTCAAAATGAACACTGATTCTAACTGAAAAAAACCCCAAACTTTAATGTTTGGATTCCCCAATGTAGTATGAATTGTACTTTCTAGTAAGATGTAATGTGTGATTGTGTGCAAGATACTGTAGCACTCTGGGTTTAGACTGAAATCAATTAAAAAAGGAAAGTCAAATCCAGAATAGTTGTACCTTTGAAGTTTATTTCAGCTCAGACTGTTTACAGTGTTAATGTCTGTCTTGAAGGAGCTAGCATAACTTTGAAGGGCTTCTGTCCTTGCTGTAATTCATTTGGAAGATCATGTGGCTTTAGAAGAGATTTTTTTGTTGTTTTCTTTTAATTTGGGGAAAAACACTAAACATGTTTTTGACTATTTTTAAAAGAAGCTATAATTATGTCAAAAATACCACAATGAGGAAAAATTGAGTACGTATAATAGGTTTTTAATGGATTCAGCATATGGTAAAAAGGGAGCCTGAAAAGATTTATACAAGGACATACTAAATTAGTACAGAAACATGCAGAACTCCTTAAAATGGATAACACTAAAAGTCCTTTCTAGTTATTTTTCCAAACCACAGTGAATAACTTGGTGAAAAATATGTTTTGTTTGAACCGAACTCTGAAGTGAAGTGAGTAAGCCAGCACTCTAGAGAGTGAGTTCCTCAGCAAGCCTCGTAATACAGACTTCGTATTCATCATGTAACTTACCTGTTCTTACAACTGTTTAAATTTAAAATCCATTGAGTTAAAGAAATCAGAAGTATCAAAGCATATATGGCATCATATACTATAATGTTTGGATTATTAGAAAAGGGCTGTTTATCTGCTTTATTCCCTTATTCTAAGAGGGAGTTAAAATTGGGAATCAGTTTGAAGTACTTCACATTTTTCCTTTTGAAATGCAGGGTTATTGTGATACATATTTAAAAATCTAAGAAATTACTAATAAAAACTAGGAATAAAGAAATCAAACTATGTTAGAGTAAGAAATCCTAATTTTAGTTTCTAAGATACTTTGCTTTTAAGGTTAAATGAGTTCAAACTCTTTAAGATGCATTATTAAAAGGCAGGGAGGTCTTCATAAACATTTTGCTACAACATCACAATCTAATGTTCTTGAGGAGTTCTTTTAGTATCCAAACAAGACTTAATCTTCAAAATGTACTGATGTCAATTTGTATTTGATATTAAAGAAGTAATAGCAAACTGTCTACGAAAAGAAGATCTTGAAATTTAAATACAGTGAAATTTCAATTGAAGACCACATGTGGCAGATGGTTGAACCAGTGCTTCAGCAAGACAGAAAAAGAAATTGGTAAAACATTGCTTAGATATGTGTCTCAAGAAAAACTACAATAAATATATAAAATTAATAGAACAGGCTTTACGTAATTGGGAATAAAATAATTCATTAAAAGTATTCGAAGTGCGCCATTTTAGGATCTTTAACTATCTCCACCATAAAACAACAGACTTTAGGAAGAAGTTGAAGTAGATGCCTCAAAGCAGTAAATGTTTCAGCAATGCACATTTAATTTTCTTGTTTTTCCTCTTCCCCCCGCCCCGCATTGCCACAGAAGAAGCTTTACTCTATCCTGCCAACAGAAGGAACACAGGGAGAATTGCCACATACACTGGGTGCCAGAATAGTCCTGCCAACTGGTCTGAAGTTAGAACTTTTCCCAGCCAAACCGTGTATATAATTTAATTTCCTGTTACTGTAATCAATGGATGTGTGGCCATTTTTCTGACTGTGTTCCCTAACATGTTTTAAGCAGTCTGCTCTTTGTTACAAACACAGCAAAAGCACCCCTGGTACCGTCCACGGCCAAAAGGAAACTCTGCTCTCCGTTATGCCCTTGCACAAAACAATATGATGTCAGGTTTTTTTATCATTAATGTTTTCCCATCTTAGATCTTTTGACCAGATAGCTTCAGTTTTATGAAATGTGTGGCAGTACCTTCCATTAAGTTCTGTGAACTACTCATAATTTGTTCGTGTTTTGTAAAGTGCTTACTGTGCTACTTTTACCTGTACCATTATGTTTCCTTCTCGAGGAAGTTTTACTGACATCTGAGGCTTAAAATGACTTTTTGCATTACTATCATTGGCATGCGCTTTTTTTTTTTCCAAGATTTCACTTGGTGTATCTTTATGCATCTCGGTTGTTTGTGTTAGTGCCTACAAGTTTCAAATAAGGATTGGAAATGTGCAGTAATTTGCATTATAGGACTGTGCTGTACCTGGTATATACACGTCTCATGACAAAGGCACATGTCACAAAGGATGTGGCTGCTGTAGCAGAATCCTTTAATGTTTCCACCTCTCCTGCTTGTTTTTTGTTTTTAGGGGGTTGGGTTGTTTTGGGTTGGTTTTTTTTTGAGTGTGGTGGGAGACGTTGTTTATGCATTTTAGGTGGGGGGGTTGAAATCTGAATGGACTGGCCCGCAAAAAAAGCAGTGTTAGGATTTTAATATAAACCGTACCTTTGTGTTTTCTAAACTTAGTTCATTAAAAACATTTTGGTATAGTAAGGGATGGATTTGCATCTCTTCCATAGAGGTTTACTAAATGTGGCTTACAATAATGCACTTTATGTAAATCTCCTCTAAAATAAAAATGATGTTTATGAATGAGAAAAGTATCCCATCTTCAAACGTGCAGTAACTTTTTCAAATAGCTAAGAATAGATTTTGGCAGCTGCTGATCCTCTTGAGGGGATCTAAATCGCTTCAGGGATCATGTAAAGCCCTGTTCATTGTAGCAGACATTTCGTCTGCCCTCTGCGTGTGTTCTTGGGGCTGGATGGTCAGGCAGCAGTTGTTTTCTCTGGGATTGAAGGCTTTGCTGTGTAATTATAATAACATGCCTGTTATTGTCGTCTTTCTCTAACTCTTCCCCACGTAGAAATTATGCCTTTGGGCTAAAGGATGGATGAGGAATTTCCAGACCAAGTTTGCTTAGCTGCTGCTGACTTTGACAACATTTTCAGGCATAAAGCAGGCTCTATGTTTCCCTTAAAGATTTCCAAACTTTTGATGGCTTGTTCAAGGTTTTGTACAGTGCCTCTAATCAGGCTGCCATAAACTGAAAAATCCGAGGCATTTCTGTGCACAGGTGTAAAGCTGTGCAGTACAGCTGCAGTAAGACCAGCAGAGCAGGAAAAGGCCACCTGCATTTATTTCTGTACAGGAAATCGCAGACAAAGATGGTAGACAAGCATGCTCGTGAGACTTCTCTTTTCCAAAATAGAAACTGATCCTCCTCAGGATCCCATTCATGTCCCTGATCCAGGCTGCCCATTTCAGCATCCTAAGCCCCATGCTTTCACACCTCTGACATCTCCAAATTTGAACCCCAGCCTGTGCTCTTGTTTCACATGCTTATCTAGCCTTATGCTGTCTCCCTTCCAACTGCAGGTCTTGCTGTTCCCAAAGCAAAACACAGCCCCGTGCTCCTCTTTCCCTTTCCAGCTCCCATCTAATGCACACAGCCACTCTGCTCTCCTTCTGCACTGCTCCTACCTACCAGTGTGCAACAAGATCCCCAGTGCAGTTCCCACACTCACATGTGGCATAGCCCCATGCCCTATAGCATTGCTTATGCCCTCCCATCTGCCAGTCAGAAACATGCATCTCAGGGAGGCTGGTTTGGCCTGTCCAAGTTGCCACAGGCTGTGGACACTGGGCAGCTTCTCAGAGCAGGAAGTTTTGATTGGCCAAGTAATGATCCTGATCTTGCTGCCCCTGTAAAAGACCAGGCCCAGGAGGCATAACATGGGCCCGTACTGCTGACATGGGGCAGGTAGTGCAGCGCAGGGCATGTCCAAAAAACCTTCTTGGGGCCTGGGTTCATGAGGCTGTAAAATCACAGTGCAGCACATTTGAGCTCTAGGAAAAGAACTACATTAAGCCAACATTATTTCATCTGCTAAATGGTTTAAATTGTAGAGAACTATGTTTATTTCTCCTTTTCTTTGTAGAACGTGGGCAGAGAACGGTGTTTTTACTGTATGCGCTACATTACCTTTTTTATTCTTGTGGGGTTTTTTTCCCACCTTTTATAGCAAATATTTGGCAAATACGTATCACAAGACATCACTGTGTCACCATGTCCTGCTCACTGTGAAGTTTAGCATCAAGTAATCCATGTAGCTTCAAAGAAACAGATACATTAACAACAACAACAACAAAAAAACACAACAACCTCTTGAAAATGGACATTTGAAATATATCATGAATGAGATTATACCTGGAATGCTGATTTATACCTGGAATGAGATTAATTTTGATGAGTGGGGAAGACTCTCAGTAAGTTGGTTGGTTGAGGCCTGGGTTTGAAGATTGTCTTGTCTTCTCTAACCGTGACAAGAAGCAAACTTTCTTTTTTCATCTTTAAGGAAAGCCAGAAAGTTAAGAACTCTCAAAAACTTTCCGCCAATAGAATTAAATTAAATTAAATTAAATTAGGCAAATACGAGAATAATATTTTTGCATGGTAAAATTGTTCTTGGTATGCTCTGCAGCCTGTCACTCTCTCTGAGGAGTGGTGAGTAGTATTTTTTGCCTTTCCTTCCACCACTGACAGCTATTTTCTTTCCCCATCTCCCAAATAACATTCATGCCTCTTTGAATTTTACAGTCCATTAGCTTCAAATGAAGAGAAGACATTGAATGAATTCTCTGAAGATAATCTTAGGATGGAGAAACACACCTTGATTGAAATCTTTTGCAAAATACTCTCTCCTCTGAGTGAAAATCCATGAGAAGCTCTGTGTGCAGGCTGCAAGATCAGAGACATTTTTAATACCATTTCATAAATGAGAAACATATTTTTAAAGAAAATTATTCTCAAAAGTGTTTTAAAGCTCCAAGGGCTTCAGATCAAGCATTCACTCATTCAGGTCTGAAAACAGCCCTAAAATAGAGTTCAAACTCTACCTTTAAATTTAAAAATGCTAAATTGAGTAGCTTCTTTTTATAGAAGAACCTTCCATACTACCCACAGCTTAAGTTAAACCTTGCCCTTTTTATTGCAGGGAGAGCTGTCCTTAACCTAACCGTGGTCTAACCATGTTCATATGTTAAGACAAGTCTAAAAATATTGAAAGAAGGTAGTATGGCATGGCTTACACTTTACATGGTTTGTTACATTTATTAACTATATATACATAGCTTCTAAATAAGTAGAAAAATGTGAAAAGCAAAGCTTAAGCAGACCTAAAATTCCTTGGAGATGGGATTTGAAGGAGGAACAGCTACTCTGTCCATAAAAATAAATACTAATGAAACATGTAGAACTGAGACGTAATTTATCCGTATGTCTACTCTCAAGTTTCGTGAGACTCTTTGAGCCTGAATTTTCCATGTTGGCACATAAGCTAGCAAAACTGATGTTCTTGTATGTTTAGGCTTAGTTGCTTCTTGCCTGGGAAGTGAAAGAGTTATTATTAGCTATTACTACAAAAATGAAGTGTGATTTCAGGCTATATCAGCTGTGTAACTGTCTTCCTGCTGCACTACATAAGGGACCAAAACACAGGCAGGACTCGGAACCTGGCTGCTGCAGGGGTTGCCAGATGTTTGTCATTTGCCAAACTTTAAACAATTACAAAATTTCCACCGTATCTTTAGAGCACAGCTTCCTTCCCTCCCCCTCAGCCAGCTTTCCCTCCCTCTCTCCCTCCTCCCTTTCCGTTGGCTTTGCTTGTAGCTGCGAGCGCCTGCTGTTCCTGCAGATCAGGCACAGGTTTCTGCTGACTACGTACATTTATTTATGTTAAGGCATTTTGCAATAGTAGGTCTACAAATGGAAGCCAGTGAAGGGTGTATTTTTAAAGAGTTTAACTCAAGCTTCTGAGAAAGAAACGGCAAAACAACTTGGACCTTGAATATGAGTGAAATAGATGTGTAACAATTTAGTACAAAGTTTATAGTTAATGATAATGAATTGACATACGTTTCAGATCCTGGTAATTTAAGTGTTCTGATGAGGCATAAGTCAAGTTCAGCTGTGCTTTTTTTTCAGAACTTGGTAAAACAGCTTCAGATCATTGTGGTTCTGGTGACATACATTGCAAAAGAGTGGAGGTCAAAAGAAGTAAGTCACCCTGTGTGTATGGTGCGTAACTTTACTAGAGTTTTTAAATGCATTTACATTGGTTTTGTGTATTAAATGCTTTAGGGTTTAACTAGATGATCTTACGGTATTTTCCAACCCTAACTATTGTATGATTCTATGAACATCTAGGGAGGAGGTTTCTAATATGCAGTGTTACAGAGTCAGGAGATGGTTGTGTAGTACAAGAACTAATGATTGCTAATTTTGTTAGCATACATACGGAATTTTCGTAATAGAGCAGATGTTTAGGTGCTATTTCTAAATTCAGTAACAACCAAACAGGTATTCAGCCAGCCTCTTTTCTATCTAAAGTTACTGTTTCTCAGGTCAGGCATCCATCAAATGGCAAACTTACAATGGGACCTAAAAATGACAGTAGACTTCAGTTCTCCAAAACAATGTTCAAGTATTTGAAATAAGAGAAACTGGTTTTGTGTTCTGTATCCACAGTCATCCTCCTGTCCACCTGTTTGCTCATATTATTTACCCAGGAACTTGCTTTGTAGCTTTTTCCTTGCTGCTGTCCTTGTACTGTATGGATGCACTTCCACACAGCTTCTGTGAAGATGAAGTAGGGCTGGGAGAAAAGAGTCCTCAACTTTGACCTGAGTCACACTGAAAGGAGCTGGCTTTCTCACTGAAAGGAATTAAATGATCTATGGAAAAGTTGTAAACTCTACAGCCTTAGATCTTCCTGTCTACATAAAGGACCAAAATAAGATTTTCTGGCATCTTTTTTGTTTTTATAATCCTGATTTTTTTACTGCTTTGTTTAGTAGTTATTATTTGAGTATAGTTCTTGTAATTTAATAATCATAGAATCATACAATAGTTAGGGTTGGAAAGAACCTTAAGATCATCTAGTTCCAACCCCCCTGCCATAAGCAGGGACACCCCACACTAAACCATGCCTC
>JBCJKH010056783.1:27663-44329 GCA_039877255.1 Loriculus beryllinus
TGCTCTGAATCTTTTCTCTGCCCAACCTGTAGCTGTGCCTGGGATTGCTCCGACCCAGGTGTAGGACCTTGCACTTGTCATGATTATACTTCATGTGGTTGGCATCAGCATTTCCTGACAAAAATGGAAGAGTATGCACAAATTGCAAGTTTCTGTACTGTTTCAAACTTTGTAGGTGTACAGCTGTTTATCTATTATGGTGTTCTGGAGTTGTCAGCCATGAATTGTAGAATTTTGCAGAAGCATCTTGTAGGAAGTACTGGTATCACATTCCATTTTGTATAGACTGTTTTTAGACTATTTTCTTCCTATTTTGGCACCTTAGACTCTCAGATAAATTGGATTATTTGAGTACATTGCCCTCCTATTAAATCTTTTTCCTAAGGTGTTGTGCATTCTCAACTAAGGGTTGTTTGTTTGGTTTGGGGGTTTTTGTTGTTGCTGGTTTGGGGGTTTTGGTTGTTTGAGGCTTTTTTATTGTTATTGTGAGCTCTTGATTTAGAGGTTGCGTGTATCTTCTTTGGAGGATGCTTCTGTTTTCTAGCACCCATTTTGAAAAAAAGCATTGAAGCACGTATGAGGAATAGCCCTGTGAGTTTTAGCTATATGGTTTCATAACAAAAATCTCCCGAAAGTTAGCTTTAAAACAAAAGTAGACATTATCAAAATTATCTGAAAAATAACTACCTGACAACTTGCACTGTTACCAAAATCCGGATGTTTCAATGTAGGAAATTCTTTGGCTTCTAAAAGTTAAACTTACTTGCAGGTCATACTGTGTGTCTTCTCTGTGACCAAGTATTGTACCTTGCGCTTTCCTAAGAAACCCTTTCCTGGGGGCTAACTCTTGTCTGTGTGCTTGGGCAGCAGAAAATCCTCTTCTCAAAGACACTTCTGAAATATTCTAAGTATACTGAGACGATGGTGGAAGCTAACCCTCAGTATACTGAATCTTCTTTAATCTTCTTAACAATTTTGCAGCAGCTATCAAGTGCCATGCAGTTGATCTTTTGCTTCAAGAACATCCCTGAGAGCAGTGCTTCCTTAGGCAGAGAAAATCTAAAAATACACGAACAAACAAAAAGAAATAACCATTTTCAG
The DNA here is from genome assembly GCA_039877255.1 of Loriculus beryllinus. Lineage (NCBI taxonomy): Eukaryota > Metazoa > Chordata > Aves > Psittaciformes > Psittacidae > Loriculus > Loriculus beryllinus. The sequence goes on from JBCJKH010056783.1 coordinate 28,765, forward strand.
TTTGCCTCTCAAGGCATTGGTAGTTACGATGCAAAAGGGAAAAACCAGAACAGGTAAAGGGAAGGTATTTAGGATCTTAAACAGGCATATTTTTTGAAGCTGTCTTAAAATGTTGTACTAATTACACACATTATTTGGGGGCTTTTATGAGTGTTTATATGTTTTGCCTTTCTCATGGAAGCTAACCAAAGAGCTTGAGGGTTTAATAATTTACAAAAAGTCCTTGCCATTTCAATTTTAATAATTATATTTGCTGGAGTGTAACATTTTTAAAGAAAATGAAAAAGCGCGCCTTATTAAAATAATAATTGTGATCGCTTGAGCAGACATTCAAAGAAATGTTAGACTGAGTAAATTCATAATATTTCAGTATTATTCTATTTCTATTAAGTGAGGGCTTTTCACACTTTGTGTTGTGAATTAGTGTGTAGTTCCTTAGTAACTTTTCTTTGCGTATTGCTTTTGGTGTAATTTTGTCATTCTTTAATATTCATAATGCACATTTGGAGCCTTGCCACTTCAGATTCAGGCTTTTGCATTAGATCCTTTCACTTTTTAAGTGAGTCTATGCTAGCCATGGCACTGATGCCCATGTGGCTCAGTCCTAGCTCACAGACCACTGAGTTATTTGGTGATTGTGGCTTTAGAAGTGCAGTGCTAGGTATGTATGGCAGAGGTGCCAATAGCTGAGCACAGATGAGGCATTATTAATTAAATGGTTCCTCTAATTTTGATATATATAAATGTTAAAGTAACATTCACATTAATATTATTATTAAGCCAGAGGCTGTAAGCGTGGTGTTTTGGTAAGCTACCGGTAGTAGGGAAGAAGCTCAGAGTAGAGCCACTTCAAAAATACGCTGTTTGCCCAAGTTGAACTCATGTTGACATTTAAATAGGGTGATATGTTCCATAACAGATGAGAAACAATGCTTGGCAAGAAGACCATTTCAAAGAAGTGTACAGGAAAATGGGTCTACTTTCTCTTTTCCCAGTGGTGGAAGAGCTATTTTGGTGCTGGAAACTGTTCTGTGTGAAGCGTATGGGAAAGAAATAACCAAAGTACTCTGAACCTGAAAAAGGGTAAAAAAAATATTTCACAGAGGTTAGTGCAGAACAACCTTAGGGCCATACTTTTACCTGGGGAAACCAGTACCTGACTGTATGGCAAGCAGCAGCTTTGGAGAAGACTAGTAGCTAAAATCCTAAAAAGACAGGACTTTATGAAAAAACTCACTTAGAGGAAGCAGGAACATTAAAAGCACTAGCTGGTCTAACTTGCTTCTGCAGAAGTGTTGGTTGTGTTCCACAGCCAAGTCATTGTCAATAACAGAAATAGGAAGGGTTAATTGTTAACCAGTTTGCCATTTGCCAGAGCAATGAAGTATATTATGGGTAATACAACAAAGCAAATATTTGTAATATCTTTACTGCTAGCCCAAGTATATATATATGTATATATAGCTATTCTGTTACCTGCATGTGGGACACAACACTTTAGAACTATATAATTAGCCTATCATTTTTAAGTAATAGCTTGAGATGCAAGCTGCTTCTTTGCTTAGATTACCTTACTCAGTTGAGAGACTGATAATTTAAAACTTAATTTTCAAAATGTACTATTTGCTCCTTGTTTTCTAAATGGATGAGTAGCAAGAGTAAAATCTTAGGCACATTATGGTCAGCAGGAGGGGGTTTCTTTGGTTTGAAGTACAGATCATATTTATCTGAGCATAAGATAAACTTGGGATAGCTAAGAGAAAGATTGCCTGGAGAAGCCGATTTCTAAATTTTCTTGACAGGAATACTTACTCTCCTTGCTCTTCCAATCTCTTCCCGTGATGTAAGAGAGCAGGATCATTAGTCAGAAAAAGTTTCCTGAGAGCTATGAAAGATAGGAGTAAGAATTCAGTCTTCACTGATTTAAGATTTATCTTTTTTTTTTCCACCAGAAAAAAAAAAAGCATTAATGTAATAGCTCAATCCTTTATGTTTTAGTCCTTGCAACTTCATGCCAAAGAGGGCAGGAAACTGATGTTCGGATGATTAGCCCATACCGTGGTAGGGCATCTGTTGTAACAACAGTATATACTGGGTAAGGCTGATTTCTTTCAGGAGGAATTGGTTTGAAATTGTCAAGGAAATAGGAGCATTCTGGCTGCCTAATAATCATACTGGGCTATTTTTAACAAGATATAATAAACTTTGCCAGGAGCAGGTAGAAGATAAGTTGGCGGGGCATCCAAGAGCAGAGCTGCAAAAAAAGGCAATGTACACACTCTGCAAATAGCCTGGTCGTGAGAATACACTTTCAGTTGGTTTGTGTTAGGAGGGACCATATTCACACTGATGCTTTTAAAAGCTGCCTGATTTGAGGTTATTTCCACTATCTATCAATCAGTATTTTTTTTTTAACAACTGTAGCTTTGGGCCACGTTTTCTGCACATCTTCTATATGTAGTGCGTGTTACTTAAAGTGGTGATGAGCATATTGATTTAATTTTCAATTCTTACCATTCATTTTCTTAAGCAGTTTCTAACCGCTAAAGAAAAGCTCCTTCTGGAAATGTAGGTTTCATATTTTCGCTGCCCTGAATAAGGGGTAATGTTAGGATAAAAAGGTGCAGAATATGGAAAACAAGTTCAGCGACTTGAAATCTCCATGTTGCAAGGGTTAGCTTGGTTTGTTTTGAAAGCTAGTCCAATCAAATTAAAAGCAGACAAAACTAAATTTGGTTCAAAGTTGGCTCACCTCTGGTTTCAGCAGGAGCTGTGAAAGCCAAGTTTAAATTGGGACAGGAAGGGAGGGAATGTGGTCAATAGTCTTAAAGTTGAGCATTTTAAATAGGAAATCTGTTTATGCCTCCAATAGCACTTGCTGTTCTGATTTGTTTAGAAAAGCTAAAACAATTCAGAACAGTGGAGATGCTTGAGGCTTTTCTGGCTTGGATTGAACTAAACTTTGTCAGAAATTTAAGCTCATCTCCAGGCTTTGGTTCATCCAGTTAAGTGGTGTAAGTGATTCCAATCTTGACTTAAGGCACTGTCTTGCCATTACTTTTTTTGTTTTCCTTCTTTTGACATATTGAGTAAAACATTAATATTTTCTAGTTTTAAGAATACATTGTGTAACTTATTCCATATGCTTTTCTAAAAAAAAGCCCTTCTGATTTTGTCATAAATATTTAAATACTGTTTCATGGTAATATTAATAATATGGAATCATAAAAAGAAAAGACTCACAAGGGGTTTTTTGAAGGAAATACATTGATATTGCTGATTACTGAAATGTGGCAGTGTTAGTTTGGCTTATTTGTGATAGGAGAAATAGAATAATAAGTGCTCACTTGAAGAGATAAAAACTAAGGGGAATATAATTGCCAGGTAAAGATTTTTATCTGGAATAAACACTCTCTCCCTCCCAAAATCGATGGAATTTTCTATACTCAGGTTCTTTTATTATGTATTAAATTTCTTGTCATTCTTTAGCTTAACCTGTTGCTCATTCCCTCATTCTCATTTCTCTTCTCCTGCCCCCACTACAAAATAGCAAGTTTTTCAACAGGGCAGTTGTCACAACAGTCTGCTGAAGCATTGAATCACTAATGACTTAAAGCATCATCTTTGCTGATTCACTACTGCTCCTAGCTGGATAGGTCGATGATTTATATAATACATTGTATTTACATATGTACAATTTATGTAATCTGTGCAATACATTATATTTATGTAATTCGTGCAAATAGTGGGAACAGGAATTCTATTCAAATTACTGCATTAGAAATTCAGGCTGCTGATGTGGAAGAAAATAACCACATCTTTTTCTCATATAGCAAAATTCTAAATCTGTGACAAACAAATTTGGCAGAAAGAATACATGCATGTTCAATTGGAATTGATACAGTCCTTAATTTAGTTCATACTAAGTTGTCATTCATACATTTACTACATAAGATGCTCGCAATCTGAATCAGATCTTGCATCTTTGGGGTTAGTTTGCAAATTACTGGTTAGAGTGTTTTAGATACCTTTAACATAATTGTAGACAAATTTCAAGAGTCTGCACCTCTTTCAAATCTGGCAGCTGTAATGAGAAGATGTGCTACATGTTAAGAGGCATAGCCGTGAATTTGCAGTCCAGATGTGGCACATTCAGAGGATTTGTGATGATAGTTCTTGGTCTTCCAGAGTGGTGAGTTTTATAAAATGAAGTGAGAAACCCATGTCCCCTTTGCTCTGTCCCTGATAAGTGCTAGCAGCAGCCTGGACATCTTTGTGGGAATACTGCAGCTGCCCTCCATCTTTACTGAATGGTGCAGGGAACAACTGGAATAAGTTGGCAGAGCTGGAATTGTAATGCGATGCAGAAGATCATGCATATGTTATGAAAAAGATGTGATTTCATAAATCTCTTGTCAGCAGCGAAGGGGAGGTGATCGTGGTTTGTAGGCTTAATGAGACGTTAGTGAAAAATGTATTGTTAGAGGTATAAAAGTGAAGAAACTGTGAAATTTGGGAGGTATTTCATTCTACATGGAAGAACACAGTATGTATTTGACAGGACCAGGACTCTAGCACCAGGACTCTATTTAGATTTGCCCTAGATCATGAAGCACACGTTTGTCAGAGAAGAGGTTAAAACTACTTAAGGATCAAGGCATTTCTCAAGAATGGCCAGATGCCTTATACTGCCTCTCCCCACCATAGCCCCCAGCCCTGCTCCCTTTCCTGGTTTTACCAGTAATGAAGAATATGACACTCGCATCTGGGGAGCAGGAAGATTATCTTAAAGACACCTAAAAGGAAGCTTAAAGGAAAGGGTTACTTGAATCCTGCATTCAAGGGAAAGGAATGTAGAGCTGACAAGCATTCCTCCCACTAATTTCCCTCTTCTGTCAAATACCTATATTATTTTCTCTGTCATCTGGATTCTCTGCCTCTGGATCAGGATCTTCTGTCTTCTCCTTTCTTCCTTCCACCTGCGCTAAATTTTACTGCTGCTACACATCACCCTTTTATTCCCTTTTTCTTATTACTTCTCTCCCTTTTTCTTATTACTTCTTTGCTTCAATATTTAATTTTTCTCAGCACTGCAAGCATGCGTTCAGGGATGTAGTTTGTTCTCTTTTCAAAAGTAGTTTGATTCTTCAGAATTTTTATACTCTGCTAACATTTTTTTCAAAATAAAAATAAAAAAAGTCTCCAATTATATCATTTCTTGTAGTGGTTTTCAAATTTCTGCCGGTCATACTATACAAAGTGATTACTGATTTGAACTGGGGCACAGTTCGAGTTCAGTGCTTAGCCTGTCTCTTCCATCTGCTCTCCTTAAGCAAAAACTCATAAGCTGGAAATTCTGAATATATAGTTTTTTGCAGATGCACTGCCTTGTGAGTATGAAGTGTTTGCCTGGGCTAGCATTTGCATTCTAAATCTTGTTTTCTTTTCACTTTTTTGACTGTACAGTGAGTGCCGTACTCTAAATACGGGGGAAAGTGTTGAGACAGAGAACATTTTCACAGTCTGGGCCATGGTTTGATCTGCCACCTTCATGTTGCAGGAAAAGAATAGCAATATTTGGAAGAGTTAGTTTGGGAGGGGAAAGAAAAAATTTGCTACACCTCAGAATTACATATGCATTTAATTGCAGATTCTCAAGTTAGGAACATTGATGTTACCAGCCTTCTCTCCCTAGCTTTGCCCCAGTCCCTAATAAATGTGCCAAACTTCAGGGCAATCCAAAAAAGCTCAAATATTTTATTCCTTTTTCTAGTCTGTTAGAAAAGTACCCTTTTACGTAGAAGGGCATTATCTGTTTGCATATCACAGTAGAAATTTGACTTTCTGGAGATACTGAGGATACTGATGAAATTTTTCACTTTGGGGGTTGGCAGGTGCTAAGTGTGTAAAAACATTTTTAGTTCTAACCAAGAACAATTTCCAGAGCTTCTCTAGAGTTAGTGATTATTTTGTTCTTTCTGGTCGAGCAATTCACGTATAAAACTTACAGTTCATAAAGATCTGTCATAAACACAGAACACTGCTGGCTTGGGTGAGCTAGTCTGCTCCTCTGGAAGGGGTAAGCACTCAGCAACAGCACAGTCTCTGCAAAGGAAATAATGTCTCACTCATCTTCTGGGATTACGTGAATGTGTTTGGAGAGGAGTGGAGCAAAGACAATCCACAGACAATTTCTTCTTGTTTAAAAGGCCTTTTGCAAGTTTTGATGGGAGGTCAGCTAAAAAACTGAAATAATCATGGGGAGAATGGCAGAGCATTCTCATGATATTAATGTTTTGTCTGTTCTTAACAGTGGATTTATGAGAAAGTTTTATGTCTCTATATATCTGTCAGATATTTTGGCTACTTAAATCAAGAAAAGACCGAGGAACTTGGAAAGGCATCAACCTAGGGAATGAGCTGGAAGATTTCTGCATTTATGTCATCAGAGAGCCTATAATTCTGGCATAGTTACAGGAAATAGGAATTTCTTTTTTTGCTCTTGAGACATATAGTGGTATACTTGCCTTTTTTTTTTAAGTACCTTTTTTTCTTTTCGTATCTAAAAGCAGTTCAAATACCTGTGATCACATTATAAGCGCTCTGCACAAGGACTCAATTCGGTTTTTACAGCTGTTTGTAGGTTTGCTTTGGACAGATCTTAGACTTGTTTGCCTATGCTGATCTTCATTTGAACAATTTTAACTTTGATATGTGTGGCAAACAGCATTTCAGCTATTATCTCACAATAATCTTCACACTGCTGCTTGTCCCTGTTCAGCATTCACTTGCTGCACTTACTCCCTGGTTAATGCAGTTCTGAGGTCTGCCCAGGTGCGTGTTCTTTCAGTCTCTGTTCCTGTTGCTGTGCTGCATTAAACCTCCCTCCATCTCACTGTTATCCCTGCTATCTGCTTCTCTTATATACCAAGCCTTTTTTGGAATTAGAATTTTGCTTTAAATACTTAAATAGTTTTAATAGTTGCCTTCATACCTGTGCTCTTGAGTAACATGAGCTAGAGCTGAAACAAGGAATCAGGAAATAGATGAGAGATGCCTCTTAAAATGTCAGTAGTTTAAAATCCAGTATGTATGCATCTATAGACTTAGAGGTAAAACTTGGAGCCTTCCTTGGTATCAGTAGTAGACATTCTAGAGAAGCTATATGTGGAGACTGTTTTGAGGCAAGGGATCAAATCAATGTTGAAATTAAATATTAATGAAATCAGGAGGCATCTAGAAAAAAATTTGCCACCTCCAACCAAAAAATTCTTGGTGCTGATTAATTATTTTTGTTTAAAAAAAAATTATGAAACCTTGATTGATTGTCATGGTTGTCTCCTTATGACCTGTTTTACCTTTCCTCTTTTCTAATTCAGAACTTGGTGAGAACTGTGTAATTTACTAAGTATGCAAATACAAATTCAAAATAAATTTGTAGGTGGTCTAGTTATGTGTTACACAGAGAGAGGAAAGAGAGATGCACTTCATATTTGTGTTTTAATGAGTCCATGTTTATATTAACTTGCCTTCCTCAGGTCTGCATGAGCTTCTTCAAGTGCTGCTTTAAGTCAGCTCTGGCTGTTCAGTTCTTTCCCCTTCTTCATTTGGAGTGATTGTGCTTTTCTAGTCACAGAAAAACTACTCTGCAGAACAAGAGAGGAGCTGACTAAATTTGAAACAAATAAATGAACCATGCATCTTCTTAAAGTGAAGTCTCTACCCACCTCTCATCCTCCAATAAGCAAAATCATTGGAGACCCAGGTAATACTGGAGACAAAGAATGAACCTTAAGATGTGCAGTATGTTGGTAAGAATGTTCTGGTGATAGCTATACTGGGCAGGACTTGGAGCTATGAGAGCAGGATGGATTGATGCTGGGGTCAGAGGACTTCTGTGGGAAGCACAAGAAACTGGAAATGGAGAAACAGCAGTGGAGGTGCAGGGAAGAAGTACCATCCTTAAGATGTGTGTAGCTGTGTGTGTGTGGCTCCTTAAGATGTGTGATGGTGACACAGGAAGGATAATGGGGACACCTACCAGTTCTGTCATGCTATAATGAATGCACAGGTAGTGAACTGCTGTTTCCCACAAGTTCAAACATACTCGGGAGTTAGAGGGTGAGGTCTGTATTCATGGAAATCATTGTCAGAAGGTTAATTACCTCCGTTTATTCACATGATAACTTCAACTGCCATCACTATTTTATCTACATGACCATAATAACCTAGAACTAAACTATTTGCACTAAACACTTGATGACTGTTCAGCATCAAGTGCTCCAAAGTCTTGTAGTTTCTGAAGTAGACTGTCGAGTTCTTCACAGGGTGATCTCCCACTTGCACTGTAAAAACCTTCTTGGTTGCAAGTAGTTTGAATGTGTAAATATAGCTCCAAGATGATCAGTTACAATCTTCACACTGTACAGTGTTGCAGTCTTCAACCTTATAGCACATTTGGTATCCACCTTGCACTAAACATGGCAGCTAAATCCCCCAAACTAACGAATTATTATTTTTTCCCTTTCATTTGGGCAGAGATCATAGGGAGGAACTGGAGTGGAAACCAGGCTTTTTTCAGCGCTAATTGCTTATTGGCACCTCAGAGCAGTGATTTGCTGCTCTCCATTTTTTTGCATGGTATTCAACTTTACTGTTATAACTGAAGAAGTTGCTTTTGAACGGGAAAATTAAACAAGAAAACAAAAATGTTGCATGCAACTTGAGATCACAACTTTTTAACGTGATCTACAGCTTGAAGCCCCTTTCATCTGTCGTGCAGAAGCCATACTGCTGTGAATGTTGATGCTCATCTTCCAGCTGGAGCAGGCCACATGTCCCGAAGTGCCTGTGGAAGAGTCTCATGTATTATAATCCCTCTCAATCAACCAACCAGGCACGTGTCTTCCGTGGCTAAAATGCAGACTCCAGCATCTCAGACTGGATATGCTTTTGGTCCTGTGAAGGAAACTTACTTAAACTGTCCTGTAACTGAAATGTGCCAAACATATGGGAAGGGAATGTTTTTGGACTCACAATGTATGTGGCAGTGGAATCACTGTGCAAGAAGGGAAAGGATTGCGTGGAGGGCGTGAGTGGGAACAGGTTGTCCCTGGTTCTGTCTTTGCTCCCTCATAGGGGAAGAGAGGAGAGGGATTTTAGGCTGATGCCTTCTGATGTCTTGAACCTGGCTTTTAGAGGAGGCACCCTTTTTCTGTGCTTTGCTTATGATTCAGCAACCATGCTTGTATTAATGACTGTGGCTTCACTGAAGGCTTTATTTTTAAGACAGCTTTAGAGGTGTGCAATATTACCCTAGTCTGAAGGCCCCTGTTTTCATCAGATGTAGTGCTTTGAAAGATTGATTGATACATTCTATTTTACAGACCTGGAGCATACTTGATGCCCTTTTGGCAGCAGCTTACTGTGTACTTATTTGGGGTTTTTTAATCATCTTCTTTCTGCTGTTCTGGGGCTTGAAGCTGTAAAAAATTACACCGCTAGTGTGCTGCAATAAAATTCAGTTTTTTCTTTCCTTCTTTAGAGAAATGAATTATAAATGTCCTTGTTGCCAAGCACTTGATAACTATATAAGTGGGAGAACCTCTCAGTGATATACCTTAATAGCAGAAACAGTGATGTTTGAACTTAAGTCTGTTTATTGAGACTTCATTAGCTTTGCAGCTGAGAAAGCAAGTGAGGGAAAATGTACCCCAAACACGCACTGGGCACACTGGGAGACAAGCAGCCAGCACTTCCTCATTATCCAACTGCCGTTGTATCTTTCATGAGTTACAGATATTGTGGCTGCCCTTCACTTTTTTGTTTACATCTGAGCTGGATATTTTTGTTTTGAAGTGTATGTGTGTGTGTTTATGTGCCTGAAAAGTGCTTGTGTGCATGCATATATATGTGTACACCTTTTTTTCAGGTTTCTGTAATGAGTTGTCATGTCTGAAGATCGAACACATGAGCTGTTTTTACACAGTGATGAGTCCTCAGACAATGCTGGTTAGGGTTTGGTTTGGTTTTGATTTTGATTTCAGACTGTCTTCCTCATAAATACTGAAATGTGATTGACTTGAATGTGCTAACCATTTCACTATGTTGACGTTGTATGTCCCTGTATTAAACTTCTTAATCTCCTACAGCAAACTTTTCAGGTTTTTTAGGACAGGAGGATCTTGTTATAAGGGTGGAATCTAGTTCTGTGTATTACAGTACCGTACTGCATGTTATTTGCACAAGAGCCCCCTTTTAATGAGAGTAAGTTCCTAGTGCTGAGAGCCAAAAATCATGTTTTACTGTTTATCCTTTACTATTTGGCATGTCCTCAGACAATTTGTTTGTTGTGCTGGATCATCACGGGGTCTGTTAGATCATCTAATTGAAAACAAGGGAGTTTGTTGTCCTGGAACATCTCCAGAAGTTGTTTGTTCCACAGCCAAGTCCCTCCTATGCTTTAATTCTGAGGTCATCTCCATAAGCCACATTTGTTATGTTTAATTTATTTCCCTGTTACACACTTACAATCTAAAATTTTTAATTACATGCATGGCATTTTAAAAGCAACAACGTAAACGTATCTCTAAGGCTGGTCACCTGGCCTTCAGCCTTAGATGGAAGGTTACTTGTTCTGTCCTCCAACAGAACTGCACTGATTATCATTGCTTATGAAAATTACATGTACTTATAAGATACATATAAGGTACTGAACAGAGAGAAAGTTTTTTAATGGATATGCTTTTCATGTTTTCACATCTGATTATTCAATGACAGCAGGTATGTGACAGCATGCTCTGATAACATCAGGATTAAACGATATACCTTTGTTTCTGTTCAGAATATCCCAAGTTCTTTCTATAGCAACTTTAATCAAGTTTTTCTTGGAAAATGTATTTGGGGGTAGGGTGTGTCTGTTCTTCTTTTATTTGATATCATTCAAAATGTAGTCTGCCTCTTAAAAGGTGCACTGAGAAATGGAGTTGCTCTTCAGGATTTTATATACTGATCTATGAATATAATTTTTTTCAGAAAATAGGAGTCTTACTGCCTCTTTTGCCTGCGAGAGATTTTTATGCCCCATAAATCAGGAAGGAGGGTTTCAAAGGGCTAGTTCCTATCTTCAGATAATTACATATTCAGTGCAGTTTTCTGAAACCCGTATCATCTATATCAAAAAGGAAATCAGACTGCTGCTGACAGCTCTTAACTCCTGAGCATGAAAATTGTGAGGGAGGGGGTTTTAAAGTTTATATTGTTCTTTTATGATGGTTATGACTTCTCATACAACTGTACAAAATCATCTATATCATTTCTTGCAAAACTAATGCTGCTGGCATTGATTGTCGCAGTGGATGACAGGTATTGAAGAGGCCCCAAGTAAGAAAGTAGGAAGAGCAGGGGATTTTTCAAAAAAAAAAGAGAAGTTTATCAAAGAAGGCATCTATAAGACTTAGAGATTGTCATCTTTCAGAAAATGATAGGTTAGTCCTGACAATTAGACTTGGAAAGCAAGTAAAGGAGATCAGGGCGCAGAAAGAAAAGGGAGGTGGTATTGCTCTAATGCGCTTACTTCCTATACTAAAGATAGCTATCTAGATAAAAATGTCACTGGTGTTATGGAGTAATTGTAGACCAGGATGTATTCAGTTTGCTCTGGCTGCTTGACCTTGCCTAGCTGCTGATGGAAATGAAACAAGCCATGTTGTGATCAGCACGTTCTCTGGGCTGCTGTGCAAAGGTATATGAATAGCTGTCTGTGTCTCTATAGGTTTTGTGGGCTATTGTACTGAATCCTGTTTTCTGCAGATCTTCCAAACTCAAGCAGAACTGTTCTTTGTGCCCATTTCTGCTATGCCCCTCAGAACATGTGCTCATGCTGGCATAATTCATATTTGGACTGTCTAGCTTGTCAGAAGCTAAGGTTTAAAACTTGGTGCAGGTGCTGATCCAGCAAGTAGCCCAGTGAGGGAACAGCTTCTCTGTGCAGGTCATCTAATCACTGAGTTGTCATTTTACAGCATAACAAGTCTTGCTAAATTTTCGTGGAGTAGCTTGAACCTAGGTTTTCTGGTGTTTATGTAGAAAATATAAGTCCTTCTTCTTGTGCCACCTGCTTTCCCCTAAAAAGGGATTATCAAAGGGTGAGGTCCATACTGCACACTGAAACTGCATGATAGAACCTGCGGTAATTGCAGGTGGACTTCAATGGCTTAAGCATATTAACAGTTTCTGTGAACTTGATATCTTAATTTTGCAAGTAGTTCCTTTCACATTATCATAGGTCTGGTACTCTTTAAACGTCTATCTATCTTCTTCCTTGCAGGCCTGCTCTGTAAGTGGGTTGGTAGGCAGACAACTCTTTAATACAAGTTAAGGAAGTTGGGATTGACAGCTACTCAAAAAGTAGCTGGGAAAATAAAAGTAACAAAAATGCAAAACAAAACGCATGTAGAGCTTCAGGACAGTAGCTTGGCTCTTGGCATAGGAACATTGTGTTTGGTCATAGCAAAAGCAGGATGCACATGCCCAAAAACTGAAAGTGGAAAGTGGGCCATGCACAGTCAGTTAAGAAAACTGTAGAACTAAAAGAAAGTAGTGTATAGAGGGATTACTCATTGAGAATTAAAATGTTATTTCTATCAAAATGAACGGGAATTTATGTGGAAGCAGTGTAAGACCGAAACAAGTAGAACAAGTCTCTGGCTTGAGTTGGTGCCAAAGATCACAAGAGACAATGTGGACTATGAATTAATCAACAAGCACTGCTAGTAGAGTCTCTGAACAGGATTATGGGGTTCCACAGGATTCTCACGGAGGTAACAAATTTGGCTTCACTTGTACTGGATCACTGTGAAAACTGAAGGCCTTGTGGTGTTTGCAGGTACGTTTTGTTGAACAATTCTAGCATATGACTTCTGGATTTCTGCTCAAAACCAACTAGAATTTAGATTTTGGTTCTTCTAAAGTTCTGTGAAACTCCTGAATATCTTTTTACAAAAAATACTGCAAAAAGCTTTGTCTGAAAGTGTCCTGTATAGATAGGAGGTACCCACAGACATAGGAATGTCCGCTCTTTCCTGATTTATTTTGAGCAACTACTTGCCATATTTGTAATGGTGCCATCCTTATTTTGAGGTGAATCCTGACTGAAAATACTGACTAGGGGTCACTTAGCAAATAAAATTACAATCTGCAAATATACTAATTGTTTTCCAGCATTTCAAGATTCTCAGTGCCTTTAAGATACTTCGGTAATGTCCATTGTAATTTGATTGCAATACTAATATTTTTGAAGTTTCAATCTGATGTTTATCTAAAATAGTTTAGCTTGGGCATACGCATTTTCTTGTTCACTTTATACACATACATACAGATTTTGAGTATTGTCTTGAGTTTTGGTTTAGAGAAAAAAAGTAGTAACTATGAACAAGCAAACTTTATAGTCCTTGGCTGCTAAGGTAATTTCTGGTATATTCATCAGACTTCACAAAAACTCAACCAGTCAAGGTAAATACTCTATTAGCATTTGAGTAGTGGTGAGTCCATGATATAGTTGATGGATTGGTTATCACTCTAACTGAATTCTTTCGCACATTGTGAGGCTCCAAGAAGAGCTGGTAACCACTAGCAGGCTGCTGCCATCCTCAGAACACTTTTCTGATCTACACCCTGTCCTGAGTTGCCCTCCTGAAAAGCAGTGCTGCAACTTTGGGCTGAATCAGTTGCCCTCCTGTGCCAGCAGTGCCCAGGACAGTAACCACAGGGCCAATCTCTGAGTTACCCTTCCAGCTCAGTCCAAAGAATGGTGCTTAGTTTAGTTTTCTAATGAAGTAAAACTTTTACAGACTCAGTGTTCATCTGATATTTTTATTTCTTGATTTAAAACTCACAAGGTGATTACTTCTGAACTTGCATGCAATATATGCCACTGATGTGATGGAGAAACATGCGCTCACACATGGGACAGGCACATGGACAGAGCAAACTTTTATTATTGGTGGAGTTTTCTTTTGGGAGAATGAGGAAGTGGTTGACAGAAAGAAAGAATAATCCTGTAAGTATAAGGAACACAGCCATAAGAGATAATTTCATACCAAAAGACAGAAAATTCTTATGTGTGTGTATGTTGTCAGTAACAAGCCAACAACATACCTATTGCCTTAGATTTTTCTTTGCATAATTCTGTGTGGAGAAGGAGGAAGTTGTTATCTACTGCTTGCTTTTCATTTTTATTTTAAGGGAAATGCAGGCTTACTGGAGTGTGTTGATAGCTCAGTGCTAATTTTCATATGTATTGGCATCAGTGCACACAAGGCATTTTATTCAAGTTGTACTAACTTGTAGTTGTGGTAGGATCTGGAGGGGGAGGGAATTATGCCACTCTAAAAGGTCAAGATGCTGGCTTTTGAAAAAATGTCACAATCTCTGTTGTGAATAGATACAGTGTAGTTTACAGATGAAACATTTGCCTTCCAATGGCTCCCTATACCTTTGTGAAGTATCACTACAGCTGCAGTTGCTTCATGAGATTTAAGCATCTGAGTTGCTTGTCCATATGAAATTTCTCATTGCCTGAGGTCATTGGGTGGCTTATTGCCCAAGTTGAATATTGAAAGAACTATTCATTTTTAAGTGAAGAAAATAATTAAAATGTACTAACATTAACTTATTTTCTTAAGAAAGAAGTGGGTTTATTAATATCACTAATAATGATTGATCATGAGTAGGCGTGCTAAACCACGTGCACAAGGTCTGTCATTTGGTGGTGACCAGCAAGTTTGACTTTACTGTGCCTTTAGTTTCCAAGTTATTAACGCCTCAGTGAGAATACACTAATTTTGGCTCGCTGCCATGCAGTGCAGTTGCTCAGCTGTATTTCCTGCTAGTAACCTTTATTTCCATTTCACAGAGATTTCTGAGCACTGATTATTAGGTCTCTACTTAACTCACCTTGAATCCATTTATTGTCTGTGAAGAGAAGTAGGCATTTCATGGGAGGAATTGATTAGATAATAATGTAATTTTGTAATTCTGAGATTTTAAATATCTGTGTTGGAATGAGATACATTGTGCCCCTTATTTAATTTATTGTGTTACAAGATTCAGTCCTTCTCACTACAGTTGGATAAAATTTTTATTCACGATACAGTTTTGCCTAATGCATACAGTTTTAACCTTTAGTGGACATAACATCATGTGTTTACTATACATGATTATAGCAGATTTTCCGTGTGGTCCATACCAGAGGTTTCCCTTATAATACAATATAATGTTTTGTTAACCCCCAAAATGTTCAGGTGAGCAAATTCCAGGCATAAGCTTGGAATTTGTAATAAGATATAAATCTGTTGTCAGGGTATTGTAGAATCATAGAATAGTTAGTGTTGGAAAGGACCTTAAGATCATCTAATTCCAACCCTCCTGCCATGGGCAGGGACACCTCACACTAAACCATGTCACCCAAGGCTCTGTCCAGCTTGGCTTTGAACACTGCCAGGGATGGAGCACTCACAACTTCCTTGGGCAACCCATTCCAGTGCCTCACCACCCTAACAGTAAA
>JBCJKH010056786.1:0-15302 GCA_039877255.1 Loriculus beryllinus
CATTTGAATCCATTTTGGCTTTCTCGGCTGAGCAGCAGTATTCAGCACGAACATTTGAACTCTGTTCCCACAGAGAAAGAGCTAGGGGAGAAATCTAATGCTGGACAGATGATAGCTATCCTCTCTAGAAAGAAACAAAGCAGCTCTGGGTTTGTCTGTTCTCATTTGGCTAATCATCTTCGAAGGCTTTTTGTGAGATGCAAAAAAATCTCTGCCAAAACTACAACAATGTGTACTTAAATTTGCAATCACTTCATTGCTAAAGCATATATAGAAATACATTCTGTCTCTCTTTAAATAAGAAAAACAGGTGACACCTTTTTCCTCAGCCACTATTTTATCTAATGGCTTGCCTAAGGTAAGCTGGAAAGCAATCTGCCTGACAAGGTTTGACTTCAGGTCCTGCGCAAGTTGATGATGGCACAAAAAAATAACAGTAGCATCAGGAAAAAGCACTGTTGTAACAATGCAAAGAGAAATCCTCAGACAAGATCTTTGTACAAAAATAAAAGGCAGCACATACAAGCCTTTAAAAAATATCCTGCACTTATTGACAAAAAAGCTATTAAAGTACTTAATAAAATAACCGAATTGACATATCAAGTCATTATTACTTCTTCTTCATGGCCTTCGTCTATTTCCTTAGATGAAACAAAACCAGGATAATAGCTTTCCCTGTTTTCTTCCGAGGTTTCTTCAGAGAGGAGACTGTTATTTAACTTCCACACCACATGAATTATTTCCAGGAAAGGATGTGAGAGCCAAGATATTTGGTTTTTATGCAGGACATAACATACTGTTGTTTTGTATGATTCCCTGTTCCCCACAAATGGCTATCCATGTGCCCTGTTATTTTACCTCAGTATGTCACACAGCTCTGAGCCTTCAAAACACTGGCAACACCGAGCATGAAAACCAACAAGAGGTGGAATAGCACAGGGAGCAAGGCCACAGCATTTTAATGATGGCTGTACCAGGTAAGGATCTTCAGTCTTTGTCCACATGTAATGATTGCTGTGAACAGGGAGCTGGACAAAGAGAAAGTTGAGCAGCCACACGATCCTCCTCTGCTTGCCACTGTGGCAACAATGAAGGTTCAGGATCGGTCCTCAGATATGCACTAGAGTATGGCATGAGGTTCCTCTGTGCTGCAAAGTTTATTTTCTGAAGTGATGCTTGTTTCCATGTTGTCATTTTGCCAAAGATATTATTTGTTTCTGGAAGTCTGTTGGGAGGCAGGCTGTATGTATGGAGAAGGGGATGTATCAGCAAAACTCGGCTCTGCCATGCATGTCCACAGACATACTCAAGGCATCTCAGCATTCCTCACAGATGCTGCAAAGGTGGGCTTGTCTCAGAAGCACCACTCAAAACACCCTCCGTGTACTAGACAGTAAACACGGTGTGCACTGTCAGAGAACTGACTTTGGAGGTTCACATTTGCACGTGCTAATTATGTAAAAGCAGATAACATATATACTAGCAGCAGCCATCTCACTACAATGTGATGAAAGAATTTTATCTCTTTCCTGGAAGAAGAGGTTAACTTTGGCTCCCACTTTCCAGGATTTAATGAACAATGTGAACTGGTGAGAAAAGTATACCTGGGTGACAAACCTTAATTACAAACAAAAATAAAACAAAGTCTACCCAGGCAAAGAACTGTTCTCTGCAATTATGAAGATAGAAGGAGCAAAGAATATCTTTTATCCTTTTCATAACTACATAGCCATCCCACCAGAACAATAGTGATGGGAGTTTGGGAGCCCCAGGTCACAGCATAAAGACAGCAGCGAAGCAAACCAGCACTTCCCTGTGCTGACTTCCAAACATTCAGCAACCTAACACAGCAATGAGAAAGTGACTTCCAGTAGCAAGGGAACAGGCCTACAACCTGATTCAGGAAAAGAAACAGTACTTCTGAGCTTTCTATCAATTTCAAAGCAGCAAATTCTCTGTAGGCTTCTGTGATTAGGTCTTCAACCCTTTTACTGACATCTGGATGTGTTAGTGAAATCATTCCTATCAGTGTTTATCCCTGCTGAGACATCGTGATTAAGAATCTGTGTTCTGTCCATTTCCACAAAGAATTCAAGGCATGATTTCCACCTGCTTGCTGTTTTCATGCGGCACTACAGTCACTGGTTTGCTAAAGCAAAGGATTTATCTTTCAAGCAAATTCCTGGTTGACAAATTAAGGGCACAACAGTACATAAAGGGTTTCCAAATTCTGCAGTATTTCTGATAATCAACATTCATTGTAACTATTTTTATTCCTTCTCTCTAAACTGTCTGGGCCTCTGCTTTATCTTCAATACACTTTTATTGTGGGTGACATCAGATTAGAAATACATTCAAGTATGACAAAAATTTTCTGCAACTGATCCAAGATGAAACAATAACAAAACCTCACATATATTACTGCTGGAGTCCTCTTTAAAAAATAAACAGAAACAATGCAAGACACTGAAAAATACTGACAGGTTTCCTTAAAGTATTGTTTAGAAATGTACTGCTGCTAAAGTCTTTTGTAGGATATCCTGTGGGTGACACATAAGAATGTCAGTATAGGAGAAAAAGCAGCCGAACACACTGAACCCATGAGGCTTTGTTCTGTACTTTTGCTACATGAAGTGTAACTTACATTAGTTTCCACTTCATGTCTATCAGTGCAAAAGATTTTTTCAGTGCATGGACGCTAACTGAATATCTTAATTGTGAGTATTGCAAAGCTTACCTACATAAGCCACTCACTACAAGGAAGACATTGAGGTGCCAAAGCACATCCAAAGAGCAATGAAGCTGGTGAAGGGTCTAGTGCGTGAGTCTCATGAGGAGTGCCTGAGGGAACTAGGGTTGTTTAGCCTGGAGAAAAGGAGAGTTGGGGAGACCTTACTGCTCTCCATAGTGACTTCAGAGGAGGTTGAATCAAGGTGGATGTTGGTTTCTTCTCCCACGTAACAAGCAATAGGACAAGTAGAAATGGCTTCAAGTTGCACAAGGGGAAGTTTAGATTGGATATTAGGAAGAATTTCTTCACTAAAAGTGTTGTCAGGCATTGGAACAGGCTGCCCCGAGAAGTCACCATCCCTGGCAGGGTTTAAAGTACATGTAGATGTGGAAGTCTGGGACATGGTTTAGTGGTAGACTTGGCAGCATTAGGTTTATGGTTGGACTCAATCTTATGGGTCATTTCCAACCTAAATGATTCTATGATTTTATGACCTTGTGACAAAGTCATCACTGAATTCCTAACCATTTTATTTTATCCTGTATTAATTTGTGTAAAGTGTGAGCCAGATCCTGCTGCAATAAGAGATGATGGAAGCCCTGTCACTGATTTCAGTGCAAAGAAGGTCAAGACAGCTATTTTTCAAATTTTTCATGGACCTAGTGTTTATTAAATATTTTTACAGAGTCTAACATCATCAAGACTCATGCACAGCAGGGCTAAAATACATTGGCAGGAAGTCTGTGGGGAAGTAAAAGTGTGTTCTCCTGCACCATCTCCAAACACGCAGAGCTCTGACTGCCAAAGCAGAAATATGGGATGTTGGCTTTCACAGCATCAAAAAGGAAGCATGAAACTGAAGATTACTCAAGTACAATAGGAAGCTTGAGATCATGTAGGATTTATTCACTACCAAAAATACTGGAGCCAAATGCAAATTCCCCAAAGAAAATCTAGCCCTTTTGACACTGTAAACAGGACACTTCCTTAGCTTTGTAAACAGGAGACTGATTTGAAACAAACTGCCAAGTAACCTAACACAATCCAGTATTTTAGCCAAGATATCCTCAACAGAAGCAGGGATATAAGTGGTCTCTTTTATCCAAAATATGGCATGATGTAATCAACCTCATGAATATGATCGGATTTTTGGAGGCAATTCTTGACTACAGCTTGAATCAACTAACTAAAAGGAGTACTAACAAATTTTCCAAATTATCAAATTTACATTAGGGGGCAAATTCTTACTATAAAGAATGCCAATATGGAACTTTCATAGTATTTCTTAGGACTCATTTAATATCCTAGTGTCAAATTCCCACAGTTCCACAAAAGCCAGAGTAAGCAGTGGCAGACATCTCTAAGGTTAGGAATATGCTACGAACATTAAGAGTTAACTCAAGGTTTCTCAGTTGTGTAGGCAAAATTGAATGTGACTACACAAGGAATGGAGAAGAGGCAAAGGAGGGACAAAGCCAGGTCCAGATACGTGGGAGAATCAGACTTCATGTTCCTGCTGCTATACATGGGAAAAGGGGTGAGAATGGGAAAAAGGTAGAGCAGGACAGAAGAGATGAAGATGGCCACTGCTTCTGACACAGGATGTGTTCCACCAATCGTCACCCTTTTGTCAGTGGACTAGGTGCCATTACAGTATGGTTGAGGTTGGAAGGGACCTCTCGAGGTCCTTATTATTGCTCTGGAGGCAACAAAGCGCTGGACATTTTGAAGCCTTTTGGACTCTGATACCACAAGCAGCTGCCTACTTTTCTGGTGTTCAGAACCAGTCGTGTAAGATATTTTATTTGCTGTTAAAGAGATCAATCTGTAATTTGCTGTAGATATAACTTAATACAAGCAAGATCATCCATACGAAAAGACTGGAGCATAAAGCATATAAACTTCTACATCTTTTTACATATAATAGTATTATAGCTATAAAATGAATGCCATAGCCTGTTCTTTTAATTTAATGCTCCCCAAATGAATTTCTTGCTGTATAAATAATACTGATTTTGCAGATCTGCTCCTTTATCTAATATTTACACCAAGTCTAAAGAAGGAGTGACAAAAATTTAATGTTCTGAATTTGTATATTATTTTGCTAAAAGAATTTCTGCCTTCCAGAATCCTTTTCCCTATAAATTCCTTTTCACTAAAGAACCAACATGTAAATTAGTTTCAAAACTTCCACTTGCAACTTGGTAAACTGAGAAATATTTTAACCATAACTGTTTCTTTCAACCCAAATTCCAGAAATTGCCCAACTAATAACATCTTGCACAGAGGATCACCATGGACATGGTACAGTCACCATTCCTGGAGAGATTTAAAGGACATGTCCATGTGGCCTTTAGGGACATGATTTAGTGATGGATGCAGCGGTTGAACTTGATGATCTTAAAGGTCTTTTCCTAACCAAATTACTCTATTATTCTAAATTTTGCAAATACTTGTACTCTTGCTTCATTGTAAGATACAATTATATTCAACATCGCATACAAGTTATTCGAGCTTTGTTATCACAGAATCCTGTAGGACTGAACCTTTTGACTTTAATGCATTTATAAAGATTCTTAAAATTAAGAATATGAAAAATGTTATTGCAGTAATGATTCCCCAAGTTTTTCCTATTTATGCTTATTCCTAAGTGTTTTATAACACAACCTCTCTGTGGCATCACAGTGTGAAAAATCCATTATTTCAGAATTTTCAGCAGTGTTCAGTTTCTAAGAATCAAAGTAAGACAATCATCAAGTTTTCTCTGCAAGTGTTTTAAGAATTACCTGGCCTAAATACATTTCATACAATTACATTTTAAACATAAAAAGAAGAAACAGTAAGTGTTGAGAGACTGGCTGGAGAGTTTGTAGTGGTTTCCACTATAAGATGCGCATCTGCAGGATAAAACATGTTTCAAAGCTCCTTTGCAGAATTCCTTCATACTGCTTGCTGCTGAGTCAGGGTTGGAATTCTCATGCAATAAGCTTTGATACTTCAGCCCAAACAGTAATTATACAGATAAGAGACATCATCAAAGTCAAACAATTGTAGACCAAAGTGCCATTACTGCAGGTAAATTGTTAAGGTGGGTTTTTTTTTTTTAATCTGATGAAGTCTGAAAGATACTTTTTTTTTTTATAAAACCTACAAAAACAATCACGAAAATAAAGCTTAAAATGCCAAATTTATTATAGCTATTTTCCAGCTGACACAATTTTATGTTACCAGAAACCTTTTAAAAAAGCATGTAAATAAGTCTATTATTAAAGAATTCAAAAAGTGCATTCCAAAACTGGTGTTCCTACAGTAGTCATACAAGAGCCATTTCAAAGTAGCAGAAAAAAAAAACCCCACAAACCAACAACAACTTCAATTATATCTTTAACCATTAGCAGGCAGTTAACACCTATTTGGTGAGACAATACTGCCCAAATCATCAAACACTCTTCCCTGTGTTTAAGCACAAGCCAGCACAGGGAAGAGGAGAGTAGAGTTAACCGCACACACCCCTTTGGACAGGCCACCAAAGAGCAAAAAGCTGTTCCCATTTCCCCAGAATAGTACAGAACTTTGTATTTTGGTGGTGGACAAACAAACCAAAGTTTGGAAACTCATCATTTTCTTTTTTTCTTTTTTTTTTTTTTAATCCTAATGAAAACCATAAGAGCCCATAATCTTATCTCATTGCCTGTTATGTTATGGTTTCAAATCCACATCAGAAGATACTGATTCCATGGATTTCTTTGTTTACACACTGAAATGATTTGACACTATGTTGTCTCTTCTGCTTTTTATTCAAACTTTGTTTTTTAAAATATGCATAGTGATGCTTAGTCTGAGTATACAGATGAGGCATGCTTTCCTAGATTGAACATTCATACAGATGTTTGTTCAGTAAGAACAAGCAACTGATGTTTCAGTTAGACACCATACAGTAAATACTACTACTTAGTGGCTTTCATCTCCACTTTTCATCTTCAACTACACATCGTAGCAAAACAGCAGAAATAAAATAGCTGACTTGTTATAATTTGGCAGTATTACCTGCATACTGCAAATCTGGAAACTGAGCTCAGAGAACAACACAAGCATATGGAAGGCCTCTCTGTGTGCTATTCTGATGAACTTCAAAGGACCTAACAGGTAATCACATTAACAAACACTTTAAGTAAATACCACTACCTGTGCTATCAACGAGACTGGCATCTCCAGGACACTTTAAATAATTGATTAGTGTTACACTGGACAGCTGAATCATCAGCACCTGTCCTTCCACTAGGACAAGAGGATGTCTTGTAAGCAGGTTATTTATATTCTTAATACCTTCAGCAGGAAGTACAATCTGTTCAGGTTTGGTACTCATGAAATGGCATTTTTTTGTATGTGCTGCCCTTCATCTATAGATTGCTTCCAACAGCAACCTCATTCTTAAGTAAGAACAATTACCAGCCTCTTTTAGGCTAAAAGAAGAGGGACAATCTTGAATCATGCACAATGTAAAGGTTTGTTTTGGCCAAAAGCAAGACCAACTCTCCATATTAAAGCTCTGTGTATGCAGCATCACTAGTTTATCTTGCTTGGAGATAACAAAGAGCTGGAATCCAAAGAATTGTTTTCTTTTATAATAAAATGTGCAGGTGGTCTTGGACTTGCCAAGATATAACATTTTTTTTTTTAAGAGCTAAACAGACATTGCTTCCTGCTCGGTATCTCTCTTAATTCCACAACATAACATTCATGATCATCAACCCAGGACATAATATTAAATTAGTTTTTATCCCTGCTGTGCATTTTGAGAGAAACTGTTGGAACATATTACCCCCAGTGTATTGTGTGCTCTTAGATCCAAGTCCATATTGTCATGTCTGCAAATATTTACAGAACAAAAATACTGTCTCACTCAGCAATGCAACCCACATGTCTTTAATGCTATTCCATATCAGCGCTTCAGACCAAAACAAGACACGAACACTACAGAAAATTATAAAAGACAGAAATACTTTTAGTGGCCTACAGCCAACTGTGGTCTAAACACTTCGCTGTGAGCTCATCATATGCATGCAACATTTGGAATACGGCTCATAACCTTTGGCTGCACAAATATAGACAACTAAAGAGTCAACAAATTCAAGCAATAGTTTGGTTCATTTGAGTAACATCAGGGTGAGTAGCAGCTGATCTGCTTTAGATGCTGTGACCCAATGTCCAGCTCCACTGGCCACACCAAAACACACCATCCTTTGAAGGGGAAAAAACAGGTTTCCCAAGCACAATGAGACAGCAAGGCTGCAGCCTGCTAGGGGCATGTGGTCCTTCTGAAAGTGTGTTACCTCCTTAGCACATGGATGACATCTGCTATAGGACTGCAGAGGTGCCTGACTTCGGTGTGGATGTGTTTCACTATGCCTGTAGACTGTAGGCCTCACCTGCATACGACACTGGGCAGGGCAAATGTAACATGTAATTTCACATGGATCTGCCACTTTCCAACAGCCCCAGTTCATCTGCATACCCAGACAGGTCAGCCACTACAAATTGCAGAAAATCATTTTAAAGGTACAAAGCTTGATCACAACAGTCAAGGATCATAGGTAGGAAAAGAGGAATTAACTAATCATTTTACAGAGGCTTCTTCTCTTAATCATGCCAAGAAGCACTTTCACCACAAGAAGTCACTTTCAGCGGAGTAAAACATCCATCACACTGCCAGTAAGCTGAAATATTTATTTACATTAGGGGCTACTGGTTTCTTCACTGACTGCACAGAAGATTGGAGTAAAACACATTTTGAAGTTCTAGGTAAATCACTGCAGTTTTCTACAAAAAGGATTGTTTGGAGTTTGACTTGGAAGCTTAGTTCAGAGACGGTCTCAGGTCTTCTATGAAGTTTAAGATGGCAGGCAACAAGACACGAAGCTTGACAAAATACATAATAATTTGAAAGGATAAAACAGAAATAAGGGATATATGATTTTATAACAAACACACAATTTTTCCATTAGATTAAATTTGACTTCTGAGACAGAAGGAACTGCAATTCTATCTTGTTTCCAGGGTCACTATCTCAGTTCTAAGAAAAAGCCTCTTCACCTTCACCATGCCTTTTTTCAGTGACTAGGAAAGGCATTCAAAAGATTATTATGTTAAATATGGCTCCAAAGCTGAGACAAAAACACCTTCCTAAATAAACTGTATACCCATTACACACACTGTATACTTGCTGAAAAGTAAACACTGGCAAATACAGAGTACAATCTTGGAAATTGCTCAAGTGGCTTTTTGTTTGTTTGTTTGTTTTTAAAAAGGGCTTATAAAATATATAAATTCTGGCAACTGGAAGATGTTCATGTGAAGACTGAACTTATCTCTGCTCATGTCCAGGGAGCACATCCTGCATTTTGCTCTGCAAGAAGTTCTGCTGCAACGTGCAAAAGCAGGTCCCCCAATGTGAAGGTGGAATACAACAGGCTGCTCCCCAGCCAGAGGCTCATTGCCTTTCCTAAACCAAAGGACCTGTTTTTCTGTATCTTTAATCACCATCAAGTGGATTACAAAGGTGAATTTCAGTGGTGCTGTTCTTACTCGGCCTCCACATCCATTCACCACGGAGCCCGGCACATGGCCACGCTGACCGCTCACTGGAATACCGTCGACAGCCCCTCAGCTGTCCAGGAAATCCTCTGCCGGCGGCTCGCCGCGGGAAATGCGCCACAGTTCAAACGCGAAGACTGAAACCTCCCTTACTCCCAGGCGGGCAGTGTCCGAAAGCCCTCAGCCTCCCTTCTTGGTGCTCGCCATCACCGGGCATCCCGCTCCCGCACACGGTGCCGCGGGCACAAGGGACGAGGCGAGTCCTGGCAGGGCAGGGACCAGCAGCCCCGGCGAACAGCCCGCCCGGGGCCGGGCAAGGACCCGCGCTCCCGCAAAGCGCCCTGACGGGACGGCGGCGCTGCCCGCGAGGCCCAGCGGCCGCCGTTCCTGCGCGCTCCTTCGCCCCCCACACGGCGCCCCGACGGGACACAGCGAGGGACACCGCAGGGCCGCGCTGGGGCTGCAGCTGCCGCAGTCCCGCCGTCCTCCCGGCACTGCCCTGGCGTCGGCACATGAGCGGGACGCAGAGGAAACGGGACCAGCGGGTGCCGGAGAGGGCTCTCCACGGCAGCTGGGACCGGGCACACGGCTCTGCCATGGGCGAGGTGCCTCCCACAGAGCGGAAGGGTCGGACGCTGAGGGTTCCGCCGGCACTTCGGCTCTCGGGAAGCCTCGAGGGTGCCCTGAGAAGTTCGGGGCCGCCCAGAGGTGCAGCCGTAGGCAGAGCGGTCCCCTCGGGCCATCCCACACCTCCTGCCCGCCACCTGGTCACACACTCCCCGGCCGAGCCCCGCCCGGACAAAGCACCGAGAGCCCCTGTTCGCGGGGAAAGGGGTGGGAGAGCCCCCGGGTCTCGCTCCGGGTTTCCTCGGCAAATCCAGCCCTTGGGAATCAAAAAGTCAAAGGGACACTTACCATCTCGCCTGATATTGGAGGAGCGCAGGGCTTTTATAGATCCGCTCTGGGCAGGGGCAGTAGTGCCCTGACGGCTGCAAAAGTTCGCACAGACGACAGCGTAAAAGAGGAGGAGGATGAGCAGTTGCATTGGGATCCGCTGTGAACGGGACCGTGGCTCTGCAAAGAAACCCGGCTCTCCCCCACCACGGGTGCTTCCCTCGCCCGCGTTCTTTCCCCTTTCACGGGCTTTTCGGTTGTTGTGTTGCGGATTGCTTCCCAACCCGAAGCAGCAGTCACAGCTGCCGAGTTACTCTCCGAGCTGGCCCCAAACTTCCTGCGCTCTGAACTTTCCGCCCCGGTGCAGGGGGCGGCCAGGCTCGGCCAAGGTGAGCCCTGCCCGTGCCTGGACCCGGCAGAGGCTGCCGCTGCCGCAGCCGCGCTTACTGCGCTCCGCGCCGCTCCGCTCGGCAAGAGCCGCCACCGCGGTCTGGAGCGGCGGGAGCGCCCCGCGGTGCGCAGCGGGGCCGGCGGGGAAGGGGGCGGCCCGGGGGCAGCGAGGGGGGGGGGAGTGCGGGGCGGCACCCACCGGTCTGCAGCCCGGGCAGAAAGCGCTGGGAGGGGAGGGCGGTGCGGAGGGGGGCTGGCCCCAGTGCGGAGTGAACCTGCCCCCCCGGACGACGGGGCTCCCCGCCAGCAAAGGGGCCCGCACCCAAGTACCCCGTCGCCCTCGGGTCCGCAGCAGCCACGTAAAGGTTATCCGTTAGGCTGGTGTGACTTAGTCACCGAGGTACACTGGGGCGGGTGAGGAGGCTTGGTGGAGTAACTACTGAAGAAACACGTGGGCTGAAGAAAACTCACAGTTGTCCCTGGGACAGATACATGGGCTTTTCTGCGACGCCAAGCACTGCCCGAAGCTTTTCATAAAAGTTCATTCCTAGTAACTCAGACTCTCATTAAAGTGGGTCTGATGTTAAAGATCATATTAGATGGCATTACTGCCTGGAAGTGTTTAAGTCAAAACCAAAGGTATGTGAGGACTGCTGATTTAATACACTTTTTCCTTCCTTTAGCTGCAATGAAAATAATCAAGTGAAGACAGAAAGAACAATCAGATTTTAACAGTTCTCTAATAAATCCTTACCAACTCAGTTTATTTCTTAAGACGTTTCATACAGTCTTAGACAGTTCAGCGAATTGCAAACATGCTGCTGGACCTTTAACACTATGAAACACCACCTCACCAGTGGAAGAATAATGTCAATACAGTGCTGTATCAGAAATATTGGGTGAGTCCTGTTACACTGAGAGGACCGCCTCTGGCTGTATGAAACATTTTCTCCAAGAGCATGTTAGGATGACAATGGGACTGAAACATCTTGTATGTTTTAAGGAACCAGTAGGGTGCAACTCTGTTATGTATAATTCATAGTTCTTTATCCCTTTCATCTTCTTCAAAAATGACAGCAAACCATAATCCTGCTCCCATGTGGTAGATGATGGAAAGGCTCCAACAGTGCTTCATTTGTGAGCAGATGCGCCTATATTTTAGGTGCCCATTTCAACAGGGCAAACAGAGGGAAGGTGGCCAATCCCATCATCCTAAAAGTAGCAAAGTCAAACAGAGGACGTACAGCCAATGAAGACAGAGGGAGCTCCAAAGATGTCTTCTGTTCCTTCAAGTCAATGTATCTGCTCCTTTCCAATTACATTACAAGGAACTGGCAGAAAACATCGGGAGCATGCCAGCTACCTATCTCTCTTCTGAGTGCAGGTACCTTTAGGACAAAAGGAGGTGGTCAATACCGTGACCTTTACCACAACCCCTTGGTGAAGTCATTCTTCACTCACTCAGGCTCTCCTTCTCTCAGAGAGCTAGAACTTGTAGTTGCTTTCCCTTGAGGGCATGCAGCAGCTTTGAGGCAGTGGAGGTGGAAGAGAAGGAAGGACAGATTAACTTCCACCCAGAAAGCAGACAAAAGGTGTTTTGTGAGTCTCTGAGCAGATGCATCATTCAGTCAAGAAAGGGCTCTGTTTCCAAGACTTGTTCTCTTTCCATACCCAGCTTCATGCATATAAATTTTCTTATATAAAATCCATACATCTTCCCAGGAGCTGGATCTGGAGCTAGACTCTTGTCATCTTTCTGGCCGTATACTTCCTTGGCTGCACAGGTCCAGCTTTGACACAAGACTGGAACATGCTTTCTCCTAAAACACTCCACAGTTCTTTAGCTAATGTGCTCTGTGGCTTACTATAGACTTTAAGTTTGAACTTCCTCAAGATGACCATGGCACAGAACTGACATTTTTTTACCTTTTTTTTCTTTGAAAAATTGTGTATCCTCTTTTTACACTGTGATGCATAAGAGAAGTTCCTGCTTCTGAAGCACAGGTGCTTGTTGCTTAGAGAACTCTCACACAAAACAGCATGGGACCTTATAAACTAGACAATGATGAAAACAAGCAAGTGGATTCCACCACCAATGTCTGATACATATCAAGAGAAGCTGTGTATAACTCCTATCATACTTTCATGGTACATTTCTGTTCCTGCCAGTGCAAAGCATCTTTGTTCTAAAGCCAGTAATATTATTATAGTAAAGGAGACAAGTCTTCTTCTCAGGCCAGAAAACACCAGGGAATATTACTGTGGGGTTTCAAACAGAGGCCTGGCTTTATCAATTCTCAGGTATTTATTTTAGCCCTGGTTTTTCCCATTTGGAAAATCCCAGTTTTTCCCATTTGGTGTACAGCTGTACAGAAGATTCTGGGACAGAGCAGCAAGACTGACACATATTGGTGTACCTTTGTAGAAAATCCTGCATTTCAATGGCAGTTGCTACAGCTTCTCAATTCACTTTGAAAAGCACTAAAAGCCTACTTCAACACGAAATAGTATCTTCACAATACGGTGTCATAGAACCCCATGTCAAAGGGTATGAAGTTTGGATTATGCTTAAGCACTTTTGTGAGCAAATCGTTGGATCTTTATTTCCTGGAGAACATTCTAGGACATTGGCTAATCTGCATTCTAAGGGTTCGGGATAATTTAATGCATCAGGTAATTTCTATATGAAGACCTACAGCAAATCATGATTACTACACAAAATGGAGCACTGATGTATAAGTGTGATGACCTAGGTAATTACAAATCTGTCTGCCTGAGATCCTGATAGCATGTTGTAACAGTTGATATGAGACTCAATTTATACAAATTAAAAGAAAAATATAATATAATTGATGCTAATAAACCTGGAAAATCTTATCACACTAACTTGGAAATCTGGTTGACAAACAGAATAGCATCAAATTACAGCTTTCATAAGGCATTTGACTTGGTACCATACAATTTAAATCATATGAAATGAAAGTCATGCATACTAAATGCTTTCAAAACTCATTAAATGATAGGTTTAAAAGTGTTTACTAAAAAAGGGAAACATTATTAGATGGGTTCTGTGTAAGATAGTGCCACATAGGCAGATTTTTGCTTCTGCATTGATTTGCACTTCCAACAATGACTTGGGAAAAATGTAGTCATCACTCATGACTTTTGCAGATGACAAAAACCTTGTGTGAGTAAGATGATGATTTATAGTATTGGTGTTATATAGAGATATAACACCAGTGCTGTGAATAGTGTGGGTACTGAGTAGAACTGTAAAGTTGAGCTCTGGCATAGTTTATGCTTTAAAAGAGCCACTGGCAGCACTATCCAGTGCCTGTAGCATCCATCTCACCTCATTTTAGTCTTCTGAAAGTGTCTGATGCAAGCCAGACACAGAGGTTTTCACTGCTCGTGGAGAAAATTGGATACCCATCAGAGGGCACTCTAGCCCAGCGGTTTTAGGCAGTTGGGCTGGTCTGGGATAAATTGATTTCTGGAAGGTCCAGTTTCTCTCCACTATCTATAGAGAGAGCATAGGGAGCAAATACATTCATAGTTACCAGCTAAGTAGCTAATCCCAGAAAGCACTGACACAGAAAAAGTTATGGGGGTGAATTACCAACTCAATGGGCTACCCCTCTGATATTATTTGCTGGTTAGGAGATGCTCCAGTGTCACACAGTTGAGCCACGGATCACAAACATACTGTGTGCCCACCCCTTAGAACACTGAAAATATGGTGATTAACTAGCAAAACTCAAGATTTTATGCTTTATGACTGTGATCCTTGGATATTTATTTGAAGAGGCAAATATCTTTTAGAGTAGGGGCATTATGTTTTCTTCTGTTCTTATTTGAGTGCTGCTTCATGTTCCTGTGAATATAGTCTAAAAAAGGACTATAATAAAGTGAAAAACATTGAGAGAAAAACCACAGGATTGGTTAGAGGTTGAGAAACATGCCATTAAGGGAAAAGCTTAAAAATCATGACCCATTTAGCTTGTCAAGGAGAAAATCAGAAGGGTCACAACTATTTTGCAGAGGTAGGATATTGATTCTAGAAGGCTATTTCGTCTAGTGAGTAGTAACATATCAAGGTGAAAGTCAGAGTTAGACAAATTAAAATTAGAACTAAAGGCATACTTTTCAGTGTGGAAAGCTATGGAAGTGTCAAAGTTGTATATTTTCAATCCCTGAAAATTTGAAAGGCAAGATTTGATGTTTTCCTAAAATGAGTCAAGTGTTTTCAATCTGTACTTAGGAACTTGTGGATTCTACTGATCACTTCTAAAAGGTCTATAAAGGTGACAGAGAAGAGCATGTTCATATGTGCCGCAGATGAAATTTGTAAGTAGTTCTGGGGTTTATTGGAAAATTACAACTAAAAAAAACCAAAAACCATGTATCTCCAGGGCTTAATTCAGGGCAGCACTATGATTTCTGTTATATAGGAGGGCAGCAAGTGATGGAAACAAACCTATTGCCAGTTTAGAATCTGTGAATGATTTGAGAATTGTCATGGTTTAAGCCCAGCGGGTAACTCAGAACCACTCAGCCGCTCGCTCATTCCCCCCCTTTTTCCTCCCCCCTCTCCTGGAGGGATGGGGAGGAGAATCGAAAGAATGTAACTCCCATGGGTTGAGATAAGAACAGCCCAGTAACTAAGGTATAACACAAATCACTGCTGCTACCA
>JBCJKH010056788.1:0-16152 GCA_039877255.1 Loriculus beryllinus
AACAGGGGAAAAAGAGACAGACATCAAGGCAGGGAGCCCCTTGGGTCTGGGGTTTTCTGACAATGGGAATTGGATCCAAAAATGTGTTGTACAACATCAGAAATATCTTCCCTATTGCTACGTTGCTTTACATTACATTACATTCAATTATATTGTCCATACTTCCATACTTACAGGTACACATGCAGAGTTGGTAAACGCTTGAAGTTTTCCCTTATGTACCCTGCTGTACACACACTTTGGAGTACCTGGTAGTGTAGTTATACAATTACACACTTTTTTAAATCAGAATGTTTTTTTCTTATTTGCTATGTGGCTGGACTCAATTCTGTGCTTTCTTATGCTGACAGCTTTGGTTTGCAACACATTTCAAACCTCCTTTCCACGTATAATACACAGATTTAATTAATTTTTAATGTGGACCATGAAAAGAATTCCAGCGGAAGTCCAAGCAGTTCTAGGAATTTCACATATGCAAGCTGTAGTAAAGCACAAATGAACTTGCATTCCTTAATCATGTTTCATAGCTCTTCAGATGTTCACGGATCACAGGTTGAAGAAACAACTGCAATCACAGCTTCATACTGTGGCAACTCACAAAAGCTGTGCTTGGTCACGGAGACAACAGAGAAATGCTTGAGAGAACTAAAATAAAGGGCTAGTGAAAGAAACTTGACCTCTGGGCATGTATGGACATTTATAGAAATGTTTGTGGAGAAAAAGAATTACTCAGCAGAAAGTGGTTAGTTCAAAGAATGAGTTTTTTACTGTATAGTCACATCCAGCCAACTTTTTGACTTGCCTAAACGGTCAACACCAGAATCAGGAATCCGTAGTTCATTGCCAATTCAGAGCAAAAGGCAGAATTCCAGGCACTTTGCTTCTCAGCCAGGTGAAAGATGTCCTTGTGCTTAGGATGAAGCAGACTCAGGGTTAAGTAAAAGTAAGTTAACAGCCTGAATGCACATTTGGAAGCCACTGGAAAGCACATCACCGCAAAGCATCCAGCTGGATGTGTCCCAAAAATGATGAAATGGTTAGTAGACACCCAGGAGGAAAAACAGCTGGCCAAGTCCTCAGGAAAAGGTGTAAAATTTTACAAAGATATGGGAATAAAATTTCTTGGAAAATTAGGGAAAGGTTTTTCTTATGAATACATGGAAGAAACATGGACCTCTGTAGAGCTGTCCGTGGATTGCACGGTCATAAGAGGGTGTGAGGCACTGGAATGGGTTGCCCAAGGAAGTTGTGAATGCTCCATCCCTGGCAGCGTTCAAGACCAGGTTGGACAGAGTTTTGGGTGGCATGGTTTAGTGCGAGGTGTCTGCCCATGGCAAGGGGGTTGGAACTGTATAATCTTAAGGTCCTTTCCAACCCTAACTATTCTATGACTCTATGATATGCTATCACTCCATGACTGATACACAAAAAACTTCTGGGCTGGTATGATAAGTGGCATACCGCCAAACTCACCTGAATGATGTGTGAAGAGCCCTTCTACCTGAGATGCTTTCTCAGAAAAATCTACTAAAAGACACTGACAGAGTCTTATATCTACTTATATCTACACTATAAGACAGCATCTTATATCTAGTATAAGACACTGACACTCTCATTTTGAGACCATAGGTACTGAAAGAGCAGCTGCCATTGCAAAGTAGCCTGCAGGGCATTACCCAGGACGAACCCACAGCCATGTGGAAAGGGTGGTTTACATTTTCAGGGCATTGAGCAAGACTGCTGGTGTGACTTGTGACTTGCAGCCACCCTCTCTCTTGTCCCCCAAGGGTCATGCTGGCAGTGGCATCATGCAGGGTAGGCTTTTTGCAGTTCAGTGATGATCACTCTTTTCAGCAGCACGGGTTCTTTGATCCCTGCTTGTCCTTGCCACATAGTGAAGTAATCTGCCTGATGGATGTGCTGGACAGCTCATGTGTGAAGAAAAAGATGTATCCCTTGAGGTCAGATGAGATGTACAGTCATGAGGGGAAAACCCAGAAGTCACTCTCAAAGTATTTCTCCTGCAGATAATATCATGCTTCTTGTTTTGTGCTTGCTTATGCTATTTGAGTGATGCTCACCAAAGTGGGTGAGCAAGTTCAGGGTATGAGAAAGTACAGGAGAAGTCTCTACTTTCTTGGGGAGTGAGTTTGGTTTGCAAAGCATCCAGCACCTTGGATCCTTCGAAGCTCCCAGGCAGTCTGTCCACACTTACATGACCACATTTTCATGAGCAGCTGATGGCCACAGAGTTTGATTCTTTATGGGGCTGAGCCTTGTTAGTTAAATCACTTGTAAGAGGTCTCAGGCACTTAGAAATCCTTCCACAGCTCATACACAACTTAAAGGCCTGCACATTTCTGATAAGAATGCAACAAGCACTGTTTGCCACATTTTTCTGTCCACTATTTTGCTGTCTAGTTTGCAAAAATCACTGCTTTATACTTCCATTGGAAATAAGAGGAGATGAAAATAAGAAGTAAAACAGATCTCTTGCAACAACAGGACTCAAATGAAGACGAGAAAGATGACAAAAGGAGAAGCTCTGGCCCATCGAAACATTTGATGCAAGTGCCTACCTTTGCACAAGTCCTTAGGGCATTGGTTAATTTTTCATGATGGACGCTTCACGAAGTGCTTGGCTAACTTGTGACTCTAAAAAGAGGTGGAGAAAGCAGAGGAAAATGTAAATCCAATATATATGAGCAAAATACAGTGCTGCTTTCTTCTTGCCAGACTAGGGGTTGGATTTGTTTCTAGTGATTGGCACATAACATACATTTTTCCTTTAGCTAGAAAAAAATTGGGTTTGGGGTTGTTTTTTTTTTTTTTTTTTTTTTTTTTTTTTTTGTTTTGGGTTTGGTTGTTTTTTTTTTTTAATTTCCTAGGGGGAAAAGCACAACAACAACAGTGTGGGCTTGAATTACAGCTGGTGAACTTAAATCATTTCTGCAGCCCCCAAAATAGTTGGAGATGTCAATGAAACCACAAACTCCATGGGGCTCATTCATTTCTGAATGCAGCTTTTTGAGCCAGAGGCAAACTGCCCCATTGCTTACCAAAGTGCTGTTTTTGTAATTTGTTACTAGCAAATGCTTGTAAGGGAGAAAAAAACCCAACAACAAACCCCCCCCTCAAACCCAGATCAAGAGCAGCAAAGACCACTGGAACCTTGTGCTTGCATCAGCAAATCAGTGTCTGTTTGCTCCCATTGTGGTGGCACCAGAATGAACGAAGCCTTTTTTGGGTGAAATTCTGCTCTCACTTTTGCTGGCATAAATGATTCCTCTTAAGCTGAGGGAATTGTTGGCTGACCGACTGACCCAATGGGCTTCAGGAAGAATTCAGGTCTCCTTGACCTGATCAGAGCAATGGATCTTGTCCCAGGCGCAACACTAAGACATACCAACTGGTTGTTTAACCGTATTGAGAAACAGCAAAATAGGCTTCCCTATCATTTTTCACCAAACTCAGATTTGATCAGAGATATAAAATATAGAAAGACATGAACACCCATTCTGGCCAAGTTTACAAAATGCCATTCGCACGATGTTTACCTCAGGAAAAATGATCCTGCCACTATCTTTGTACTTTATCTATGGCACTCTGTCTCTCTGCATACTTACACTCACCATCACAGCTTCCAAGAGTTCCCCTCTAATTAATCAAAACCTCCAAGCTTTTATTTCCTAGGTCACAAAGGGAGAACAGTAAATTAAATAAAGATATTGGCTGAGCATGGAAGCTGCATTTCTACCCAAGAACCTAATAATAGCTCCAAGATGCAGGCAAAGTCAGAATAGATATGATTTTATGTACACAAACAGTTGAGTGTGAAGAAAGTAAATATAAGATAGCATTCAAACAGTGGTTTATCTAGCTCATTCTGTGTTTGCAAATATAGAAGTGTGTTGTGGTGGCTAAATTTATCCTAATGTAAGGAAACGTTAACAAAGAGACTGGTATTTGCTAACTTCTATAGGCAACATTAGGACATCCTGCATGAATTAGTTCGGAGCAGTTCATGATAACATAGTGCGGATTAGAGTAGCCATTTCTGGAAAAATTAGGTCAGAATTATGTAGATAAGATGGAAAGAATTTCAGTAGCATTGTAGTATTTTCCTGACTTGAAGCCTGACTCACATGTTGAAGCTTTGTTTCATTGTATACCTTGTTTTGATATATAGTCAAAACACCCTTTATCCAGAGATAATAAAAATAAACCAACTGGACAAGAAAGAATTACACACAGCTTTGAACAAAAATAAGTACAGTAAGCTAAATTTTGGAGAGAAATGTTTGCCCTTTTCTGTAAAACTTTTTTCAGAAATGGCCATGCTAAACCCAGGAAAAAGGCGAGGAGGGAGATACAACTTGATAACAGCTTTGGAATGGGGCCTTTCCTTGATCTGAGCTGAATTTTAGCCGTATGTTAGCTATATTTTGGGACCATTAGGGTATGGCTATGCTAGACAGTGATGGCTTTCTTCTCTCTATGCTTCTGTTCGTCCTTCTCAAATTTCACCCTTGATAGGAAGAGCTTCTCACTTAAAAAGGATATAGAAGATGGTCATGAAAGGTTTACTTTTTAAGAGAAGTGAGATTAGTTCCAGTCAGAAGAATGAGAGCTCTGACTCTGAAGCCTTGCCTCTGCAGTCAGCAAAATGTTTCAATTGGCTTCAGGTAGAATATTTTTTTGCTCAGGTCGTTTATTATAAGTAAGAATGTACTTTTACACTCCTCTGTGTTCAGTGCCATAAATCCCAGCACATACCATGCCTCTCTTTTTTCACCAGGGGTTCTGGCCTGAGTTATTGATTCTCTTTCTGCTATGGAACTTGCTTTGCAAAGGAGCAAACTTCTGGGGCAGATCCTGGTACTTGTCTGTGAGCCAGCCTTAAGATAAAATACTTTATATTCCCTTTTGCTTATTCAGTGAGACAAACAGACAGTTAAATTCTGGCTTTTGGTCCAGTTCATTGGTGCAAACCAGGGTAAACTGCAGTTTATGCTCCTATGACAGAAGGTAAACAGCATGGGGTTGAGGCAGGGGCAAATCCCCTTCTGCCACTGCTGCACATGAACAGAAGGCGGCTGAGCAGTAAGAAGTGGTTTCAGCCACTCTCCCCAAAGACTGCAAACTGCTGGCACAGGAGTATCTCATCCACCTTGTGCTCTTTGCATTGCTGCTCAGGCTCAGCGCTGTGAAGGGGTCTTGGTTTACCTTGCACAGCTGTTGGGACCATGCCTTCTCCAAAGGGCCAGTGGGTGCCCATCATTACACAAAGCTGCAGCACAAGCAAGCAGCGGAGGCAGTTCACAGGGAAGGAAAGGAGGATGAAAGCCACCTTTTGAGTCTAGGTATGAACACAGTAAACCCTAGAAAGAACAAGCTTCTTTTTAGGATGATGTCTCAAGAATCATCTAAGCAGCTGGCCAGGAATTTGGGCTATTAAAGCCCATCTACAGCATCACTTACTGTGGCCATCTACAAAATTCAGATAGCCACTATTAATAACAGCACAGGTGCTGCTGTGGCACAACTCTGCTCCCAGAATCACTGCTCTCCTGCCACACTCTTCTGGAAGAGAAAACAGGAGCAACTGGGATGGGTTCTCAATTCACAGCCCATTCCCTAGCAGGGCACCCCCACACCACCCGCTCACCTGCTGCTTTGGCTGGGCGAGAAGCAGCACCTCGAGTACTTGCTTGTTTATTTTCCCTGCTTAAAGCAACAACTGGTAGGGGAAGAAATGGGGAAACAGGGAGCTTTAGTGAGGTCTCTTCACACCTGACAGAGGTCACTGATCTGTACCCATCTTAGCAGTTAGCGTTGGTGGTACAGAGATCAAAGGGTGGCTCCAGGGGCTGCATCCTGCCCTGCAAAACTGCAGGGGCTCAGAGATTCTTCCCCACTCTCCGCAGACCCAGGGTGCCAGCATTGCCATCTCTCAATAGAATTACAGCCCCAAAATGTAGCAGAACAGTGTGAAGGAAACATGATATAGGCTTTATTCACCCTTATGGTGCTTTGGTGTGAAAAATGTTGCAACTAAATGAATATTACTGACAAGAAACCCAGAACAGTTTCAGAAATTTTTAATGGGGAAATTTTAATGTTAGTGTTTGTGTCACGCATCTAGCATTGTAGTTGTTTGCTGAAGTTTGTTTTTTTTTTAGAAAATTCACACTATTCCATTTTACCCATGGACTTAACTCTTGTGCAGTTTGGGTTTTTTTTCTATAGGATCACAGATTATTAAATGCGTTTATTTTCTTTAAGCATCTTTCCAGCTATAACCACTTTAGGGCAATGTTTGGAGACTTGTAAAGTTTGACTATTTCTCTAGCTCTTTCCTGGGCTTGGGTCAGGCTCCGTTATAATTTCAATCTTTAACTTGCATGGGCTGGTCTGAGATTTTCAGGATAGTGTGGCAATAAGCAACATAACACTGCCTAGTCCAATATAGCCCACAAAGCATTCAGCGTGTGCATTTTTTCCTCTAGTTCATCTATATCCAACCACTTACTGGTCATATTTTAATGGTACACTGTATCCAATAAAAGACTGTACTACTGGATAAAAA
This sequence comes from Loriculus beryllinus, assembly GCA_039877255.1. NCBI lineage: Eukaryota > Metazoa > Chordata > Aves > Psittaciformes > Psittacidae > Loriculus > Loriculus beryllinus. Next base: position 6,590 of record JBCJKH010056788.1, read on the forward strand.
AGACATCAGTCACGTGAGAATGCTGCACAAGGATAAATTCATTTGGCCAATTCAAATTTTGCCATGAAGTTTTGATAAGGCAGCTTGAAGCTAGAACAAGCATTATCTGTCGTCTTACATTTAGCACTAAATTTCAGTGTTGCAATCTGGCTAATCTCACACTTCATCTAGGTCAGCCTTGTATGTGGGGCAGCCTACATCCATGATCACGGCGCCACAGCCAACGAAAAAGTGGGGCATATGAAAACCAAACCAATACAGTAATTAAAAATATTTATTTCTGGAGATATTTACCTTGATAGGCATAAAGCATTTTCCAATTTCATACAGAAATACATAAAACATGCATAGACCAATATGGCCTACTTCAATGTGTATTCAACATGGTAAATATAATGAAGAATTTGTGTGAATATAAATATAAAACACACGCACACACACAAAAAAAGCACATAAGATTCAACCTTTCAGCAAATTCAACAATGTGAATAAATTCACTGCTATAAACATTCACCTAATATTAGCCTTTTGACATAATTCAAAACAACCCTTTGTCTCAACACAATTCTATCAAACAAGGCACTGAATGTATCTCACGACAGCCTCTGGTACATCCCCGCTTCAGTGCATTTTTGGTGCAATGTAAGACACAACAACCTCTATTATTAGAACTTCAGTTAGCCAAATATTCTTGTTACGGGAAACATAGTAGTGTCCTCTGATTTTTATTTTATGTTGAAGAGTCCTTTTGTATCTAAAACCAAAGGAGGTGACTATGCAAAAACCACAGTGCCTAACCCACATTCTGATAACTCTGGTTGTACAAGTAAACTAGAGTTCTGAAAAAAGGCAAAGGGTTGCAGCTGATTAGTAAAGGCAATAACAAGGTGTAAAAATACTCTAGCAGGAGTGCAACAAACAGTATGCGAGGTAGACACGTATATATGCAGTAAGTCCTGATTAAAGTAGCACTGTGGCTTTCAGTTTTGCATTTTAATCAAAAGGTAGAGCTTTTCGCCTTGAAGTTTGTCCACTCAGATCTTGCTTTCTGTCCTTTCTAAGCACATCTCTGAGGTCTTCCTTGCAAGATGCTTTTGATGTAGACCCTGAAGGCTGCGCAATTAATGGGTAACAATCCAGAGGCAATATTCAGATGTTTCTTCAGAAAGATGGATTTTCATGTATGTTACTGTGGATTTCCCTTCACCCTTTCTACCCATCCATCTGAATTCCAAGGTGATGAAATCTTTTCCTTTTATACCTCCAAATATGGGACTTCCTCAGAGTTTTGTGTTGGTGCGCAAACACTTGGACAGAGAGACCCTTCACCATTGTGGAATGTTAGAAGTCAAGAGAGAGATTCTGTGGTGCTTTGTCAGCAAGTGTGATGGAGAAGGATTCAGGTGATCTTGCCACTAGGATGCTTTCAGGCTTTCCCAGAAGCTTTGCCTTTTGTTCGCCCTGTTATGTTTCAGCTTCCGTCCTTTCTGGAGCTCGGCCTTCAGTTTTGCGATACTGAAGGAAGTTTTGATACTATTACCAATAGCTTCCAGCCTACAAAACCAAGAAATAGGCATTTATTGTTACAATAATGAAGATGTATCTCCAGTGTGCAGACATTAAGTTTTTGGTTAAATAAACTTCAGTCTAGATTTCTGCTACAGGATCCTCAGAAACTCTTGATTACTATACCTCTGTCCAAATTACATTAACCTTAGCCACTTGAAATATTACATTCAGAATTTAAATGCTAACATTAAAATAAGTTAAAATACTCATTCAAATCTATTCACCCTAGACTTCCTAAAATAGCATGTATGCTATGAAGAAGAGGTCTTCAGTATTACTCTTTTCAGCTGTTTTTATTTCTTTTAGGTAAACCTGATCCTGGTTCCAATGAATGGGTGCATTTTTCAAGTAAGTAAGCATGCCCCATTTTCAAAAATAATTTAAGACTCCTAGGTCCTAAGTCTCACTCAAAATCAGCAGGCTGCCTGCTGTCATAAATCCTGTTCTGCTTGTGAAAGTAGCACTGAAGAGCCTTCTTCTGCATGGGCAAACTTCTGTGTGCCAAACTTTTACATGGGCATATGTCTGAACACCAGAGCTGATACAGCTGTACTAACACTCAACTTCAAAGCTGGCTTCATAGCTGCACCAAGTCCACTACATGTGTCTATGAATTTCACTCTGGAGTGATATTGCTGCCTACTGCCACTCAACTTACGCACAGACCTCAAAGGGCAGTCCTGAAATTTACTCAGTCTCAAATATTAAATTGGGCTCCAATGTGAATTTAGTCTTCATTTTCCACTTCCTCAATCTTTTTGCAGTAATATCGATCCACCTTCTGCCTTTAAAAAGCCAGCCACACCAGCCAGAAGAAGTATTATATTCAAAATCTGGGTAGATCAATAATCTTTTTTTTTTTTTTTCCTTCCCCTCCAGTAAAATGGAGTAAAGTATCTAAGAAAAGGCATTCTGATTCAACATCATGTTAGAATAGCTGGGACATAATATTTTTAAGTACTTAAGAGGGTACATGAAACCAGTAAAATAACAGGCTCTATTTATTTCTGTCATTATTTCATGCTCTTCTGAATTAGGTGTATCTTTATGCCTACAGATAAGTCTTCTTCCTCTAAACAAATGGAGGATGCTAGATAGAGCTTAGCACTCATGCCTTCACAAGCTAAAACACCACTGCACTAAGAAAAATCCTCAAGATACCCTCATTGGTTCCTCTAACTCTCAAACTGAAATCACCAGCTAAACCCACACTGACTCGAAGGCAGGTGAACTGTGCTCTCTATTGCTATGTCGGGGAACTACAACAGAACGAGAAGAAACTCACCGCTTCATTTTCTTGCTGTCAACAAGCCGTCGGCTCATGCATTTGGGTCCAATGCAATTGCCACCTTTGTTGCGGCGAAGTGAGGCTTTCTCTGCTGTGGACTGAGCCCTGTTAAAAGGGATAAGGTGCTGCTGTTAAAAAAAACACAACAACCAAACAAGTCTGCAGTCCACAGGGTGGGGCATCTCGCCAACCACTTCTCAAGGCATGTAATAAGCAACCTTTCTGGGTCAAACCATAGTATGTATCATAGAAGTGTGAGCACTCAGGTAGGAGGCATGGCTTTGGGGATATTATTTACTCAGCAAGCGCCAAAATGAGTAAGTCTACCACAATCCACCCCTTTTACATGCACAGCCTTTTAAAAAGTAGAAAGAATAGACGCACCAGAGATCTTTTCCTGTCTGGCAGAAGTTCAGACATTTCTTGTCCTTCTGGCTGGTACATTGGCATCTGCTGCTAGGATCAGCAAACATCTCTGGCACCATGTCCTTCAGTGATCTTCTGGATCGAGAAGGGCCTCCGAGACCATATGGAACAGTCTTCCTATGATCAGAAAGACAACATGAAAGTAATTCAAATAATCCTGTGGCTTTAAAACAATGGGGTATTTTGAGCAATCTCATCAATGGGATTGATTGCATGAGTAAAGGCTGAGGGATTGGGAATGCCTTGCCCATCACAGTTTCTATGCAAATGTTTCTGATGATCCTGCAACATTCGCAGGGCTACCGACAAGGCTAATGGCCTTTTGATTGAGATTTCATGAGGCTGCTGTGCCTCCCTGCACGGTGAAAAGCAATAAAACCTCATCTCTTTGAACTTCGGTAACTTCAAATAGTGAAAGTAGCAATAAAAGTGAGGAACAGATCCTCTGTGCTCAGCTGCAAAACAAATCACTGCAGCCAGTGTTTGCAGCATTAGGCGAGGCTCTGGCTTATTACATTTTGGTGAGGAGACTGCTGAAATGGACACTGAATAACCATATTAGCATGTGGGATGCTTTAACTTGCAGGAGAGAGCAGCAAGAGGGGGTGTGGAGCCACCCGGTGTCAAAGCAAGCCTTCTAGCCTCCCAACTTGTCGGAAAGAAAAACGGTCAGACAGATCCAGGCTGCCAAATCGTATTTCTGGTATTTTGTCTGCTTCTGATTCATAGTGAAAAGTATACCACAGCCTTTACTGAGCAGCACCCGAAGTAAATGCTCCTGCTCGGATTTTAAGAGCTCAGGTGTGTTAGGGCTATTAGGAGCTATCTGCTCAATCTAAGTGGTCAAATCCTTCTCGCTTTCTCCTGGTAACAGTCTCATTGCTAAACTCGGCAGAAAAGCAGGGAAGCAATAGAAAATACGATGCAAATAACTATTCCTTCCTCCCCGTGCAATATCTGCAGAGGATTTTGTGGTTCTTAATTTTGACCTATGTATCCCCCCGCCCTTTTCTCCAACTAAAGGGAAACCCATCACTCGCGAACCGCCGAAGCCCCCCACTCTACTCACTCGGGGGTGTTGATCCAGATGATGTCGAGGTGGCAGAAGTAGACGCACTCCTCATCCATGAGGGACGAGCAGGAGCAGCGCCGGGCTCGGCGGTGCGCGGTGGCGGCGGCAGCGGCGGGGGGTGTCGGCGCGGCGGCCGCCTCGGATCCGGGGGCTGCGGGAGGGAGCGGCAGAGCTCAGCACCCGCGGCCACCACGCACCCCGCGCATGTCTGCCGACAGTCCCTCCCGCAGCACCCTCAGCCTCCTCGGGCTCCCTCCCCGCCGTGCCCGGCGGCACGGAGCCGGGGTGTCACCCGGCAGACCCCCGCAGGGCCGGAGCTGAACCCGGGCGGTGGCACCGACGAAGGGTGGCTGGCGACCGGCACCTACCTGCCGGCAGCAGCCCCGGGCAGAGCATGAAGAGCAGCGAGACGATCATCTGTGAATAATCCATAGCAGGCAGAGAAGAGCGGACGGGAATAGGAAAGGAGGAAAAATTAATAAAAGAGAAAAAAGGGGCTAAAGTCTCTCGCAGCTTCTGGACGAAGGCTCGTGTCCCGTCCCCGTCGGGGCACGGAGCTAGGGCAGGCAGCGGCTCGGTGCTCCCCGACTCGTCTGGCTGGCGCAGAGGTCCCCGGCTCCCTTTTATAGCGAACCCCCATGGAGCGGGTAAACAGCCCCGGCGCTATTTTATCCCCGAGACAATGTTATTCTGCTATTAGTCACCGCGAGGCAACGTGCGGCCCGAGATAAGGGCGTCCTGGAAAGGAAATCGCCTGCAAACTTCAGAGCGGCGGGGGGCGGCGGCAGCGGCCGGGGGGGGGGGGCCGGGGGCGACCCGGGGCCGGGGAGGAGCGGAGCGAGGTGGGACGGGACTGGACGGGACGGGACGGGACGGGACAGAACAGACGGGGGGGCGCCGCGGGCTCCGCTGGCGGCGGGCCGCCAGGGGGCGCCCCGCTCATCGTACCTGAGGGCGGTCTGGCGGCCGCCTCAGCCGGCTGGCGGAGGCACGCAGGGCACCCTGGCGCTCGCCATAACAACAATAATAATTATTGTGATTATTGTCAGCGTTTGTTGTTGGTGTTGTTATAACAGTGGGGCGAGCCGGGCGGTGGCGGCGGCCGCAGGCTCGGTGCCGCCCGCGGTGGAGGTGTCGCGGTCGCCCCTTAGGCTAGCGGCGCCCGTTGGAGCAGTTCTGGCGCCCGGAGGAGGCTCGGTTGGCTGCTCCCGCTGCCGCCACCTCGGGGGAAGGACCCCACGACGTTCCATCCGTCCCTCCTCAGCCGGAGAGACTGGCAGCGTTGAGGTACGGACGGGGTGAAGAAGACCTGGCTTTGCCCGACCCCAGCCCGCTCCCCTCTGGCCCAGCCGGGTGGGCTCCGGAGTCTGAAGCGGTTTGGGTTCGGCAGCAGCTGTGATGAGTTAGGTATAACCCCTTTTTCTAACGTGGCAAGCGGGGATGTGCTGTCGGGAAGTAGGAAGACCCGTGCCCAGCGTTTGGGTTTGGTCCTTCTGCTACTCTGGCCAGGTCAGGGTGAGTTTTGTCCCCACGTGTTTGTTTGCTGCCTCGTGTTGAGCTGTCGGAGTGGAAGCCGGGCACTCGAGAAGCTGCCGCAGCAATGCCAGGGCAACTGCATACATACATGAAACCCACCGAGCTCCCAGCTGAGAAAAACAGCCTTTGAATATAAACTCAAGCAAACTCAAATGCCTGTGATCCAAAGTGGAGCTGCCGTGCTGCAAAGCGTGCCAATTTCACCTATGATAAATAGATAAGGCTCTCTTGGTATTTGTGGTATTTCCGGGCACTGTGCTGTAATAATAGACATGACCTTGGCTATCACAAAGACTAAGGCTGTTAACTGCAAGTCGCATTGTGATCGCTCAGGTGAATGGCTTTTTTTTTTTTTTTAACTATCAAATTGTACTGTGCTGCCGTATCATAGCGGACATACTGTCTACAAGTGTGCTGACTCAGAATAAAGGTCCATTTAGCTGGTATCCTTTCTGCAACAATGGCTGTTAGCAGATGGTATGAGAAAGAGCACAAGAAAGGAATGCAAGTGGAGACTAATCCTTCCCTCGGAACAACCTGCCTGCTTCTAACAGGGTGAAGTATAGGGGCTTTCCGAGCAATAGCAAACATTTAGACCATTATGCTGAATAAACACCAGTGGCCCATCCTGAGATAGTCATACCTGTTATTAAAGCTGCAAAAAGTGCCCTATAAAACATCTGTCAGTGGAGAAAGCTGGGTTAGACAGTATTGTTTTCACACCTTTCTAGCGTGGGAGTCTCAATTTTCAGAACAGGGATTGTATCTTCTTGTGTATGCTGTCGTTTTGTGTATGTAGGGCAGCACTTACCAGCATACCAATGCATCAGTACCTGTATGAATTATTACAGTTATCAGAGTCTACCAGCAGAGGTCACCCAGGTACATGTAAAAAGTAACTGTAGCCAGCTGAAGTAATAAACTTTATCAGTATCCAGAAGTTGGGAAAGAAAATAGATTTTTTGTTTTTCTTCTTTAAAAAAAGAAAAAACAGAAAGCATTTGTGTGGGTTGAAAGATAGCTATTATCCTGTATAGAATACAAATATGCACAGCCTTTCCAGCCCTGTCACTTGAAGACTGAATTTCATGCCAGCACTTTCTTAAAAAAGACCTTTTTTTCCCTGAGATTCCTTTTTCTAAGATGTGTACTTGATGCCAAAATGACTTGCATCTGTCAAAGATATTTTCAGCTTTGTCAAAATGCCTTGTTAGAAACTATTTTGTTAGCTGGCAAAAATGGCATACATATTTCCTTGGAGTAACAAAGCGCAAACTTATTGCAGGCACCTCTATTATTATTTTTTTTTTCTGTTTTAAAACCAAACCCCCAAATCTTCAAATTTTTTTGATAAGGGTTCATAAATATTATTGTTGTCAGAGATCCATATCCTCTGATGCAGTGATTTCTGACAGCTCTGCTTTCAGATCTTGAAACTAACCAGGATCGAGCTATTCCTGTTGCAAAACCAAATTGATGCTCAGTTGCTGGTGGCTTGGGGTGGGTCATGTCAGGCTGTGGGAATTGCCAGGCTAGGAAGAGGCAAACCCCTGACTCTTTCCTGGACACCAGGAGGTACTGAGTGGACCTGTGCCTCACAGAAAGACCCTTCAGGAATTTTGCCAAAGAAGGAAGATTTGCTCACTCTATAGCTGTTTATAGTAGGAGTCTATAACAATATGGGTCACAGTAAGGGTCCTTATGAAATAAGCAGAGCAGGACTAAACATTGGCTAGCAGTCAGTGTTTGCAGAATGGAAATACGAAGACATGAGTGATTATACAAAGTCAGGTATTTGACAAGCTGTCTTGGAACATGCTAAGTCAGCTTGCCCCAAGAGCTGGGAAGTTTGCACTATATTTGCTCTGCTGCCTGTTTGGGTGAGGGTGGAAGCAGAAGCTGAAGCCCACTGCTCCTGCTTTTCCCCTTTTCAACCACAGCTGAGACACTGTGTTATGGTGTAAAAACTTAGGTGTCCAGCCAGGCTCTGGTTTTCGTGTTCCAGTCGGAAAAGGCCATGGCGCTGACTGAGTTTTCTAAAGGACATTTATAGTGTCAGAAATGTGAAATGCCTGCTTATCAGCAAAACAATAAAAGGAGATCGTAAAACTGTGCCTTTCTGTCTAGGCAACAAGGGGAACAACACGCTGTTTTCTGCAGATTTGAAACACAATTCTCAATTAAGTTCAAGTTGCATAACTTGTCCCTTTATTTCACTTGTCCCTCTTTACACCTTACTTTCCTCTTAGGAGCCATCCAGCCCTCTGTGCCCCTTCTTACACAAGAGGAAGGTGGGAGATTCCCCCTCCTCCTTTATATAACATGCAAATTAAAGAGCTGACTAATTTAGGCTTCTTGGAAATTACCTTATTCTCATCAGTCACAATCTGGCCTGCAAGGGATTTAATTCCTCATACAGATATGAGGGTCTTTGGCCAGAAGCATAATTTCTCACAAACCAACTTCCTTCATTTTTTCCCATCTCCAGTGGATGATGTTCATCAAAGAACACAGCTGCCTGCCTCACATGGCATTTGTGGACCTCTTAAAGTGCTGAGAAGAGGAGAAAGGTCAACCTGCAGCCTTAGCCCCACTTGTCTGCAGCATGCAGCTAGATCCTCTCCCCGTCCTGATACCATCAATGGTAATTTTTCTTCCAAAACTCACTCTACATACAAACTCTTATTTAAGCTTTTCTCATCATCAGATGACAAAAGAAAGCACTTCCAGACCATGCATATTTTGGCACCAGGTGGCAGTGACGAGGTACCATTTAAAACAGAGAAATCAAACCCAGCTCAGAGCTCAAATAGAGAAGAAAATCAACTTTACTGAGCAAAGTTCATGGTTTCTCCCAGGGCTAAAATTGTTATTAGCAGAAGCACAAGGATGATTTGCAAGGATTCAGGTTTCAGAGGTACTCTTGTGAAACCTTCCTCCCACTTACACTTTCCACAACAAAGAACTGGAAGCATCAGGGAAATGTTTCATTGGAAGCCAAGCCAATTTCTGAATGAGGCGAAACATCAGGTAGGAAAACGGAAAAGACTTATATAGTCTGGGAATAAAGAATTCACAAAACTTTTAGGTGAGAGTTAACAGAAACTTCCCCCCTAGTTTTACTGCCCATCTCTGCCTGGAAGTTGTGGGAGAAAAAGTGTCCACTTCCCACTGGAGCGAGCCACAGTGATGCTGGAGGTGCTTCCCTGTCCCAGCAAGCTGTAGCAGCTCCTCTTGTTTCCATTTTTACTCTGTTTGCTTTTGTATGGGAACAGCAGGCAGAATATCAGGAACAAGGCAAAAGGTTAAACTCTGCGGGTGTAACATAAGGCAGACAACTGGAGCCCTCTCTCCCACGCCTGTGCAGGTGACCTGTACTGCCAAGGGAGTACCCTGCATGGTGCCAGGATGGCATGCTCACCAAAAGGCTCGGGTGGGTTGTTATTTCTGCTGTGGTAGCTCAGGATCTTGCACAGAGGGGCTCCAAAGGGTCTTCCACAATAGGGTCCTCAAAGGATTTCAATCCTTTGGCTTTATAAACAGTTTAGGATTTAAATCTCTTTGGCTTTATGAACAGTTTCTACTGTGGTGCTTTAGATTTCATTTTTTAACTGACATGAGTTTTGCTCCTGTTACTGACAATATCATTGGAGACATTGGAGCTGTAGGCCA
>JBCJKH010056792.1:13864-25412 GCA_039877255.1 Loriculus beryllinus
CACACCCAGAGGCAATTAAGCTAAAATAAAATTGACCAGGATATTAATCTGATGCAATAGGTTTGGTTTTTAGATGCAGTATGTTTTTGAAGTCCGTACTACCACTTCAGCCTAGAGAAGGAGGGGATTACAATTGTCTTTCGATAACCTGATTCAGAAACAGCAAGAGATGCTAAGGAAGAAGAAACAAAAAATATTCGTCCCTTCTATCATGAAGGGCTTGTCTCACACAAATGCTGCTTATCCTGCAGAAGGTGGAAAAAAATATCCAAACCAAAAGCCTGCTTTCCTGTTTAAGCAGGAAAAAGCAGATTCCCCAATTATAGGACTTTTTTTTTTTTTTTAAGAATCTGGGTGTTCAATTTCCATAAAATTCACTTTAATCTACAAAGCAATTTTCAAAGTCTGTTTCCATCAAAATATTAGCCTTTGATTTGCATTAGGTATCTTTTATAAAATGCACATTTTAAGCGAACATTGTAAGGAAATGGCTGGAAGTCATCCCAGAAACTACTGCATTATATATCCTCTCTGTAATTCAGGTGAAAAAGATACTATACATTATTCTGGATTGGGGGACAGAAAAGAACAAATCATTTTGGATTCATCCAGAAATGCTTTTTATGCAGCAGGAATGTCCCTTTTAAAACACGTACCAAATCCTTCATCAAACTGAAAAGGTTTAATCAATTACCAACAAGTCTTCTGTTCACTTTTGCTAAGCTGGAGGTCAAAGAAAGACTATAATCACAGTTCATTTTCAAAGTGATTAACATCAACACATGAATTTATGCAAATAATTGGTAAAAAAAAAAAAAAGTAGTAAGAAGAACCTTGTTCTCCAACAATCAATACAGTAGCAATATGGAAAAGTCTATTATGGTCATAGACACTGATAGAAAAAGGAAGCCAAAATAACATCATGAGAACAGCCTTGACACGCACGCCATTTAATGATGCAAATACAGTAACAATTACAGATTATGCTTTCAGGATCACTCCACTTTTAAAAGCTCTCAATATTAGCATTTCTAAAATCCCACCATTCAACATTAAATACTGAAAACTAAGTTAATATATCCCACTTATCCTTAATCCAGTAATACCTTTAAGTTTCAATGCACCTAATTGGAAAGCATTGCTGTAGCTAAAGATTATTCCAAGCCAGATAGATACTAAGAAATCCCTTAAGTCCCCTTCTTCCAGAGGAATGAAGCAAGACCTGAAGGTAACAACATATGGAAAATGAATGCAAAAGTAGCAGCCTAACACAGATACTAGAAAGCAGGGTAGCATCCAGAAAAATTCAGCTCTTAATAGAAAGCTTCCATTTAAATGGCATTCAGTGTCAGCTTTTTCAATTATTGTACATAATACAGCAGCTACAGCCTGATTCAAACCCTGTTTACACAGCTTGGACCTCAGGTGCACAGCATAGAGGAAGCTCAGTGTAGCCAAGAGCCACCTTGAGGACAAAGCTGATAAAACCAAAGCTGATTTTCTTGCTAGGAAGAATGAAAACATAGAAAAATGACATCTTTTCATAAACAATAAAACACCCAAATAGCAGCAAAAGTGGCTCTGTGCATGTGTGTTTATATGTACAACCTGGTAACATCCATTGGTTGCAGAAGCTTGCAGTCACTGGATGCTCATGTGAGGGGTGAGGTCAGAGACCTAACGGTGCTTGCTGCACTTGACAGGACACTCTCAGAGGGCTGCTTGTAATCCATCTCCACTTGCTGGCTGTGACACGTTGCCCTCCCTATTGCCTAAAGCACAAGGTGGTGATCTAGTACTCAGAGAACTCAGTGGAGCCACAGTGAAATCACTATCAAAGACCTAAAGTCTTCTACTATCCTCTGAATTTGACCTTTGAGCATAGCCTGAAGAGCAGCTCAAAGCATAGAACCCCTAAATGTATACCAAGTTCCCCACAACTAAATGCCAAATGTTTATTAACACCTTTGAGGTACCTTGACTCCCTGGTGCTCTTTCCATCCTCAGCATCCGTACAACTGTACCCATTAGCAGCCAAAAGTCAGATTAAACGGCTTAGCACAGCTAACATTAGTGTTAACACTGTAGGAACGTGTTTAAACTTGACACTGAGTAATTAAACTAAATCATATGTATTTAAGTGGTCTGTTCCAAAGGCACTCTCAGATCACTGCAGAGCTGTAGAAAATTATGTATAACAGTCAGCGCACTGAACAGAAGATAAGGAAATTTTCCTGACAAAGTCAAAGGAGCTGGTGTACTCTGAACATTGTCTGAAGAATATGGGTGTTGCATAGCACATAACCTATAAATTAAGTCATCAATAAAAAGAGAGGGAGAATGGGGGAAATAAAGGCAAAAAGAAAAATAGCTATTTCTTCAAATGAAACTCAGCTGCTGAGCCCTTTCTAAAAATCGTATGCATTTTAAAATACAAGAATACTTTGTTCTAAACATTTTTTCCTAGATGTCAAAATCAGCACAGAGGACTATGTATTACTTGATACAGATTTGACAGGCTACTATATTATGTTTTTAATGCTTACTGGTATGCTACAACAGTTAATTTATTAAAGAACCAAAGGTGCGTAAAAATAAAGTTGTATCTGTAGAATATTTCCATGAAACGTTTTTTGGCAGCTAATAACCCCTAAAAATGAAAAAATTGGTGGGTGAGCGAATTCTACCTAAAATAACTAATTAGGAACAGGAAGGAAAGGGTAGCATGTCAATATGCAGCAAAATATTGATGTCTGTAACTGGTAGCAGGTTGTCTTTCAGATCACAGGTACTTTTATAGTTACACAAACGTCCTTGCTTGCTTAACAGTGAAGGTCTTAAAACAACTGACCTGATTTTTATCCCCTTTTTCTCGCAGGGGTTGGGGGCTCCTATTCAATATGTCCATTGGGCAAAATTAAGAAAACACCCCTCAGAAACAAAGTGAATACTGAATGACATTATAACAGAAAAATACACCATTAGCATAAGCAGAATAACCAAACCTACAGCAGCACAGCACATTAATGACAGTTACATCAACATGAAAGCTGCCAAAAGACAGTTTTAAAATGCTCCTACACCACAGAAAATCCAGAAGGCTTTTACGATGCTGAACTTGCACAACACACAAAATGAACTACAGGTAACATTGCTGAGAGATGTATGCGTCTTACCCGTGAGTACAGCTTTTGCTGAAGGGTCTGCCAGATCCAGTGCAGATTTCCCATCGGTGTTCCGAATGTTTGGATCAGCTCCGTGCTGCAGCAGCACTGTGCAGGGAAAGCAGAAACAGTATCTTACCTCAGGTATGCACAGATTATTTACTGTTAAGTGTCTCCTCGGCATGATGTAGGCATAAACACACATTGCACAATTTTCTTTATGTTTTCTTTCTTTTTTTTCCCCCCTCTCTTTTTTTCTTCCCCTTTTTCATTAAGCACTGCAGCAAAGGATCTTAGCAAAGGCTAAGTTGGCAAGTTAAGGTATAGTAGTATCACATGACTTTGCATGATAAACATGAACCCTGAATCTCTTGCAGTACTCAGTTTTGGGTTCCTCCTGACAGCTTGCTGGGAAGCTGTGCATTCACTGACTCCCACTGGGAAGTCTGCTGTGTAACCTGCTCCTGCCTGTACTACCACTACTGCTGCTTGTTACCACTCCTGTTCCTTTCCATGCTGAATATCTCAAGTCACCCCGCCTCTGTAAACCAGTAACACTCCAGCCTTTCAGTGGCTCATCACTCACACAAAAAATCTTAACCACAGCATTCCAGCTTGCTTTCAAGAAGTGTAACAAATAAGGTAAGATGTGTAGCCTAGTACCCTGCAGCCTGGATATTCAGAGGCTTTTACTCTGACTGGTATTCCTTTTCCCTGCTAAGCTTATTAACACACAAAACCTCATGTACATAAAAATACTTAGCATGCAATATGCAACCATATGGCTAGGAAGGCATTGATACAGTAAATTACCATCTAGAAAAGCTCATTAAAAAAGGAAAACACTATTTCACCTGTAAATGCTTTTGACAAGAAGCAACCTAACAGCAATGCAAACCAGACTGCCCACCTGCCTCAAGATCAAGACATTTTCTACAGAACTGGACAACAAAGCCCACAGCAACATCAGAGGTCTGACAAAAATCCCTCCATTTCCCCAGTGTTGTGCAAAATAAGCACAATGTATTACAAGTTCAGAGCGATAACAATTTGCACAAGTATGAATAACAGGACAATGTACAGAGGTGCAGAGACTCAATGTCAAGGAAACAAAAACCAGCAGATGTTTATGTTCATATAACCATGTCTACTGAGATACAGCTGGACTGAAAGAATCAAGACAAATAAATCTGCCAACGCTTTTTGTAACTAAGGGTGCAAAACCACTTGAAAGACAGGATTCTCCAGGGAACAATAACATTATCCAATCTAAACCAAAAGTAATTATCAATATCATATTACATATATAATTTTAACTGGCAAAAGGCTTTCCAAATACATTTTTTTTCTAAATTAAAATTTTAACTGGTAATTTACTCAAACCTCTTTTCTTTTACAATTCTGACTTTAAATGCTTTTAACGTTGCCAAATTTCATATATTTTAACTTGCAGGCCACTATGTTACACGCTTGCCCTAAGCTGAATTTTTGCAGAAGTCTGGTGCTTTAATGAAGTAAATTCACTTATTTTGTGCTTTGCCAAGAAGGTGCAATCTTCCCATTTTTGAAAGAAGATTCAAGTAGGCAGATTTGGCTTCTCCTAAGAGGTTTCTTTTTCGGTAGTGTTCCCTCCATGTCAAAATCAAGAGAACAAAATGGAAAAATAAAATAGAACAAACCAGCTAGCACGTGCTCACAGAAACTTGTTAAGACCTGACACCCATGCTTCTGAAGACGCCATCTGTGCCATACATGCTACCACCCCCTTAGAGATCTTACTCAGGGACAGGTTTGACTCTGAGCCAGCCTCACAAGCCAGTCAGGCGCCCTCCAGCAGAGAGTGAACAGGACTTTTTGCAGGCTATTTTTTAAACACAGTAGGTAGTACAGAAAGTAAGTATGGAGAGAGGAGAGACACACTCACTATGCCCTCTTTTTATTCTCTTGGACCCTGCTAGTAAGTTTATACTCCAGAGGAGTGGGAAGCCATTTGTTCCAAAGGCAATCAGAGTAAGTCTCTAAGCGAGGGAACCGGCAAGTGTCTATCAAGAGAAAGCAAGCAGTACAAAGTGGTGAGACAATATTCACTGGATAAGAAGACAATGAAGGATTCACATGGCAAAAAGCCTGAGGCAATGAGCTAGGGGAGAAAACTGAACAAGATGCAGCAGGGAAGAGATAATAGTTTAGATAAAAAGTCCAGGAAAAAAGACCAGGTGAGAGAAATGACTACAACTTGACTAAAGTGTGGACGTTTGGACCAGTATATGAAGCCAAGCTGAGGTAGGTTATGTTACAAGAAAGGCTTTGAAAAATGAGAAGTAGCAGACGTAGAGATGTCCAAGGGATCTGCAACTGCCTGAGCCCAACATTAAAACAGAAGTACAGATTTTCAAGTCTCTTAATACTGCAGTCCTGTGCAAACTCAAGCAAGACCACTTCTTGGCTACATCTGCTAGCACACAGGGAAGATGACACCACAGTACTGCTTTCAGCTCCTCTCCTAAGGATGAACTGGGCTGGTATGGCTAAGACAATTATGCAGTGTATCTGATCTGTTTAATCATGTTAATGAACCAAGAAGGGTTTTGGTATGACTTGCAACGTACAATTTCCATGCCAGGTTTTTCAGTATATTTTAAAGACTTAGAGAAATACACTAGAAATTTACTATCAGTGTTTAAGCTGGTTGCCTGCAAAAACCCTAAATTTGTGATTGCCTGTGGAACATGCACTTGAAGCGGACAAACCAGGTTCAGAAGAAGAACTGGTCAGAATTCAATTGCTGTAACCATGAGATTTATCCTTCTTGCCATCTGCAAGCACACATCCTACCCACCGTAACCTTTCCAGCCTCTCCAACATCCAAAGGTACAGTCCCTTGTTCAGTCCTAGAGACAGATCTACCCTGTGAATCGAATACAGTAGCATCTTAGGAGAAAAAAAAAAACAAACCCAAAACTAATCATATAAATAAAGACTGTATTAGAATGCAGATTAATAAAGGAAACAAATTCAGGTCACAACAGAAATCTTATTCTTTCATCTACTGACTGTTTCATTCTATCCTCTCCATATTTTTTTAGTATATAATCTCACAAAAAAGCTCTCCATGTGAGCAATGTTGCCATCAACATGAATTAACAGAAGATATCCAGCATTTGATGTTTAGCTTAGCCGTGTAACGCAGCTGCACTTTTATGCGCTGCAAACCACAGGTAGCTTATAATTGAATGTTCTCCTGCTTGTTCAAAACCTTGAATGCTTTAGCCTAACACAAAGCCTCTTCTAACCACAGGGTATTTGAGATTTAGATACAACGCATGTGTCTTAATTTCCTTTTCTATGCACCAGGGATGTGTAAAAATGTCAAGACAGATCTCCTGTTTGAGAAAAACATTCTCTTTATAATGAAACACAACAGAACAAGCCATTGTAGCTAACTATAGCTATTTTGGATTTCAAACGCTGCACACCGGTTTTAGAGAATGGTTTCTGAGTAGCCTGAACAGGAAATGTGGCAGCAGTTTCTATCAAGAGACTGCTGTTCACCAGCAAGCATAAGGATGGTGTATGCATACAAACTCACTCCCGGAACGAAGTTAATTAGCACATTTTGATATGCTGATTTATTTTCTCTGGATAGT
The DNA here is from genome assembly GCA_039877255.1 of Loriculus beryllinus. NCBI lineage: Eukaryota > Metazoa > Chordata > Aves > Psittaciformes > Psittacidae > Loriculus > Loriculus beryllinus. The sequence continues at coordinate 20,676 of JBCJKH010056792.1, forward strand.
AGGGACACTGGGGTTTATTATTTTTCTGTACTGCAGGGAAAGCCCTTAATCTAGCAATACCATTATCTGCCTATCCTTGCCTTTCCTACAGACTACACCGTACAAAGAGTATAAAGAAGCTCTTCTTTTAATTGACTCTTCATATTGTATATGAATGCTGAAGTCCTGTAAGCTTAACTATACAACAAACATGAACTGCTATGGAGTTCTATTTTTACCCTCACTGCAACTGCCACAATGCATCACTTTCTGATCTTCACATACCACCTGAAATGCTTTATTTAATTACACTGCTATTATACCAGATCAGTACTAGCGATAAGAAAGGCCACATTCTTCCCACCAAATTAAAAATAAAAAAGTTACAGTATTGCACAGAGCATGAACTACAACCACAAACCCTTGCACATCACTGTCAACCTGCTACAGCAGGACGGATCCTAAAATTAAATGATTGGCCCACAGCCTCCTGGCATAGGTATTTTGAACTGTGAAGCTAACCAACACTCTTTTGGCTGTCAAATTGTAAACCCACCAAGAACAAACATTTTTGCTTTAAGCAGTTTCAACCTTCACATTTTCACCAACAAGGTATGGCAAAACCTTCTCTGGTAGCTACACAGCAACAAGGGAGAAATAAGTTTGATTAGAAGAAAAAAATAATGGGAGTTTGTCTACGCACAGACCATCACCCAAGTACTTATTCTTCCTCCTTCAGACTGCTCCAGTTAGAAGGACACCAACGCAAAACATTTTTGATTGAAAGAAAAATACAATAGGGAAAAAAGTGGGAATAAAAGTCAGTTTGATTTTTCCAATATTAGGCACCAAAGATCAGAATACTTCTGTTATAGCTTGTCTAGGCCCAATATCCACAAGTTTCCTGAGTATACTTACAGGAATGCTGATGGAAAGTTCACATGTGGTTTCAAATTGGATGCACATAAGTACAAAAAAGGACATATTCAAACCTTTGGCTGTTAAGCAAAAAGCAGCAAGATTAACAGGCAGACCATCCAGAAGTATCTGTATTTAAATCTGCCTACCGCTTTTAATTACTTTTCCAGAGTTCCTCAGAGCTCTCTCCCCACCAGCTCTTTCATCGCTGCGTCCCACTGTCAGGCACTTGAGGTCCCTTCCAGCATACCTTAGCTTTAGTATGTATCTTTTCTTCTCTCTTTTCAACTTGTCCTCCTGCAGATGATCTCCAAAGGTCCTCTCCAAACCATGTAGCTTTATCTACTTACTCACAAAGTTACAAAGCACACAGCCTATGAAAAAGCCCTTCTTTTGACTTGCAATATATGCACTATCTTCCATCTCTCTAAATGATATCTTTAAAGCTGGTCACTCTCTCACCAACCTTAGGTCCCAAGAACACACATACTTCACTATTAGTCACATGCAGGACATGTTTCAACATTATACTTGACAAGAAACATAATGTGCTCATTTACTTCCATATTCTGAAAACATGTAGACAATACACTGGGATTCAAACTATTCAATGCTAAAAGGCATCTTCTCCCCTAACTAGTTTTACATGTAAATCAAACCACTGAGGTTTTGAAGCTTTTCTCGTGTTACAAAAACAACAACCTCTTGCCTAGAAATTATGCTTCTGTGATTCAGATCCAATAACCCCATTTTGGCAAGTTACCAGACACATAAGCCTTTCTGCTAAATTACTTCATATAACAAAAGTTGTTGCACCCTACTCTTAGCAACATAAAGTTGTATATATGACACACAGCTAACAATATTAACAACTGTATCACTGATTAACTCCACTTCTCTGAGTAATCCCAGTCTTGGCTGCATAGTTAAGAAAAAGAATATATTCATCTGCCATTGGAATTACAAGGTTAAAACGTGAGAGGCACACAGCTCTAAAAGTCTGAGTATCACTACTTGACCTGGTAACATCCATGGCCTCAAACATCACTGCTAGCTCAGCTAAGAGGAGTTGGAAGAAAAGAGAGGTCCTCTGCTCCTGGTTGTCCCTCTACAGCGAGCCAAAGCTAAATGAAGACTATGAAGCAGGGAGGCTAAGCACACTGAAGGATTTAGTTCAGACTCAGGGCAGAGGTGATAATTAGACGCATCTGGGAGCACCACAGGTGGCCTTTGGTAAGAAGAGCTGATAACCAGGTGGCAGTTCAGGACAGGACCGCATTTGGTATGAAGCAGACAAATACGAAAAAAGCAAAAAGGATGAGTAGCAAGGCTAGCAACTAAATCCCTACGGGAATTTAGGGAGAAATACAGTAGAAGTCCCCATCCGTACAAGTTGAACAAGTACAGAAAAGTTGCAGAAAACTGGATCTTCAGCAACAAAGGTGTCTGCAAACACTTAACTGCTGAAGACTTCAAAGACCTGCATTACCACAGCTGCTTTGTAGGCGTTATTGCTCAGATGGCAGACTGAAGTGGATCTTTCAGGCTCAGCTGCTTTTTTCTGAGGCAAAGGCTAAGGAGGACCTCACTAAGCTGAGAAATTCTGTCCAGCTGGTCTCAACCCCTGGGACAAAGAAGCCATGCAGAACAGCGCTTAACTTTAAGGGGAGATGGGAGGGTACAAACACCAGCCTCCAGGGGAGTAAGGAACATCTCTATTAAGATGAGAACAGATAGCACTTTGAGGCAGAGAGCAGAAGAGCATGCAGCCTTTACACCTCCATCCCAATTAAAAAAAACCCAAACACCTATCTTTGAAGGACTTCAAAGAATTGTAAAGCTGCCTGCCTGCAAAAGAGCACTCTCGCAGGCTACAGTTTCACCTAGACCAGGCTGGCAGAATCGCCATCCCCAGTGTTATGCTGGGAACAAGGCAGATGAGAAAAATGATCGCTTGCCCAATCCAGTTTATCATGCAATGACACAACATGCTCCAGTTGGCACCAGAAACGACAGCAGAGGGGCTCATGCTGGTGACGGGAGTTGAAAAGGATCATTTTGCTGTTCAAGTTAAGAGTATATCTAACATTACCAGCCAAAGTCCTGGCAGGTCAGCATCAGCTGCATGCACTTCTCATCATTTTGTCTACCCTTCTCTTTTTCAGGGTATCTCAGTTTCCCATTACCCCAGACAATGGCTTTATTCCCAGTGAACCAGCATGTTGGTTTTGTTCTTTGTTGGGGCCAGACAGAGCAAGAGACAAATACGCCAACCACAGTAGTATGAAGTAGATGAAGAGGAGCTTACAAAAGCAGCACTAGTCCTCACTATTCTGAAGCAAAAAATTGTAAAGGCAATTAGAGTAGTGCTCACCAACAGCATAGGCAGAAACAAAAAGTTGCAGCAGCAGCAGACAGCAGCAGAGAAGTAGTGGGGGAAAGTGATGGAGTTCTGAACAAAAAGCCAGGGATTGCAGACATATTAGGAACCAAGAGGGAATCACCTGTGAAATGCCTCAAAGGAATCAGGGCATGTTCCTCTAAAAAGGTGACATAGTCAATGATCCAGTGCCTCTATACCAATGCACGCAGCATGGGCAGCAAAAAAGAAAGAAGCCACAGGAGCTAGAAAGCTATGATCTGATCACTATCACCGAAATTTTGTGGGAAGAATCACACAACTGGAATGCTGCAATCAATGGCTTGAAACTACTCAGAAGGGATAGGCAAAGAAGGGAGAACAGGCAGGTTCCCTCTATGTAGAAAAAACAAACACGGATTGACTCCACAAAGCTGCTTTGAAAAACAGCAGTGAACAAGTTGAGAGCTTATGGGTAAAAATTAGGGTAAAGCAACAAAGGAAACCTCACGGCTGGTGTTTACCACAGGCTGCCCAACCAAGGGGAGCTTGTTGATGAGGAGTTCTTACTTCAACAACAGGAGGCATCATGCTCACAGGCTCTGACCCTGCTGCGGGACTTCAATCACTGTGACATCTGCTGGAAAAGCAGCACAGCAATCTGTAAGCAGTCCAGGAGACTCTTGGAGTGTGTCAGGGATAATTTCTTAATCCCAGTGACAGACAGCACACCCAGAGGAGAAGCATTAATAGACCTGCTGCCTACCAACACGGATGAACTAATTGAGGATGTCAAGACTGGTGGCAGCCTCTGCTGCAGTGGTCACGCCCAGGTGGAATTCACAACCTTGAGGGATATGGGCCAGGTGAAGAATAGTCAGGACTCTGAATTTTAGGAGAGCAAACTTTCAGTTGTTTAAGGAATTAATGGATGGGACCCCTGGGAAACTGCTTTCAGGGACAAGGAGCTGAACAGAACTGGCAGCTCCTTAATGACATTTTTCTTAGAGTGCAAAAGCTCTCAATTTCCATGTGTAAGAAATCAGTAAGAAATGCAGCAGACAAACATGGCTAACTAAGGACCTTCTGGTCAAACTGAAGTGCAAGAAGGAAACAGGCATGCAGAGGAACCAGGAACATGTGTCCTGGAATAAATACTGGATGTGTAGAGACGGGATCAGGAAAGCTAAGGCACAGTTAGAGGTGAATTTGGCACAGGCTGCCAACAATTACAAAGGGCTTCTACAGAAACGTGAGCTAGAAGAGCAAGACTAAATAAAACATAAGAACCAGTGACAACTGATACAGAGAAGGCTGAGGTACCCAACAATTCTTTTGCCTCTTCCCACACCTCTCAAGCTCCTGAACCTCAAGGCAAGGAAAGTCTTTCTCTGTGGGCACAGTGTTCAAACGTTCGTGCTCAAGACTGCTGCTCAGCCAAGCCAAAATGGATTCAAATGGACTTGTAGAGAAAACGCGAG
>JBCJKH010056792.1:38099-56027 GCA_039877255.1 Loriculus beryllinus
ATCTTCTCCAAAGAGTAACAGAGAGCCTTTAAACAAACTACCTGAAGCAATAAAGCTAATGCAGGAACTTGTCCTGTAAGTTATGGAGCTTTCTCTGCTGGACTGTAACAAGACTTTAAGCAAATAGATACTATCTGAAGTTCTGAAAATTGTGTCTTGTTCTATACATTATTGTCCTAGTTCTGTCTGTAACTGTTATTTTTCTTCCTTGAACAATCTTACGTTTGTAATTTTAACTGTGGTTCCTAAATATTAAGTTTTTTTTCTCCATGTTCAATAAAACCTTTACGTTGAGTAGACCATTTTATTCACATTGCTAGATGTGAGAAGAACTAGCATTGATAAATAAGTTCAAGGAACTGATCTGAGTGTTTAAAAAAAATAAAAAAATAAAGTAAAAACAGAAGTTCCCATTTAGAAAAAAAAGTAACACTAAGTACACTGAGAAAACCCATAAAAGTTAAAGACATCCTGACTGAAGAGCTGTTTATATGTTCTAGACACATTTAAAATGATTGAAGTGTTCAATTTGATTTGAAATTGCTTTGGCTCCAGGCTACAGCACATACGCTAAAGATATATAACCACTGTGAACAACGGTGTCCTGTAACTTGTATTGGAAAGCTCCAAGGGACTCATGAGATGTTTCCCCATACTGTACAGAGTGAAAGGTTAACCATCTTTCTAACCACTAAGACAACATATAGAGTAGCCCAAAAAGCGAAGTCTTTACCTAGTAAAGCTAGTTTTCTTGAGAACGATCAAGACAGACAAACCTCCACATTCAAACTTTGACTATTGTAATTTAACAGACAAGGAGACTTTGTCTAACCTCCCCTGCTTAGTTTGATATGCTATTTCAGCAAGGCTTGTATCATAAACTTTGGAAAAGTTAGCCTTAAATGACTATCAATATACCTACCTGCAAGCTTAGAAGATGTTACATTTTAAGAACAAGCAGTATCTTTCATCTCAAGTCCAGCACAATAACAATTACAACTGCACAATACATATATCTGGTAAGATTTCAATTTAAGTGACAGACACTTACCAATACACACATCTATCTTCCCTTTGATAGCAGCTTCATGCAAAGGAGTGTAGTTCCAATTGTCTCTAGCATTTGGGTCTGCCCCTTGACACAGAAGCAGACTAACCACTTCAGCATGACCAAAAGAGCAGGCGTTGTGAAGGGGTATCAGCCCTCCATCGTCACGAGCATGAACATTGGCTCCTGTCTGTAGCAAGTGCTCTACAACATCCTTCCTTCCAAAACCTGTAAAAGAACATATTTCTGTTCATTCATCTGGTAAAACAACATGAATTAATATTTAAAACTGTTTACTTAGCCCAGTGCACAGATATCAAATGATATTATTCATGTCCCTCTTCTACTGTTTGGTTCATTTCACCATCAAGTGCAACTATACTCACCTGTTCAAACAACAGTTGGAAGACCCACTTACACTCACGACAGCAGTGAACAATGCTGTATTACAAATAGCTCCAATGGCTGCCATTGTCTCACGAAAAGGTTCTACTATAGGCTTGCCATTCTTTTTCAAGAGAAGATTATTAGGAGCTAAAGATGAAATAAACACTGGCTTTAAATTTCTATTATAATGAAATACTTTGCAGACTCCACTGTAGAGATGACAGGAACAGAACTTAGGTTCAAGAGGGACAGTTTAAACTAAAACAAAAGTGTTCATTTTTGTACCAGACTGCATCTCAAAGGTCAGATTCCATTTCTTAGAAACCTCAGGGCTAAAAGCAGCATCACTGGAAATTTTAAAAGCCTGACACTTTAGAAGTTATTGTGTCTTCTGGTAATGATGGATACCAACCAGCTTAAGGATGAAAAATCCCATGTATATGAACTGTGTTTCTGAAACAGCTGAATTAAATGCTGCAGCAAATGAAATTCCATCACAGTAGTGCTAACTGGCAGTTTATAGATTGCAGTAACTCCATAGATCACAGATCAGAAATGTAACCGAAAACATTGTTTCTCTTCTAGAAGGCAAATACAAAGCTCAAGGGAAGAGACAAAGAAGCTATCAATTCTCCTTCAGGTGACCACAGCAAAATGCTGAAAGTGGCTGAAATATTTCTCAAAAGTCAGTACTCTCCACCGCAAGCAACAACTCATGCACGAAGACTTCATAAATCACAATGTTTTACCCCAGATCATTAAGTCCCTGGATAGGACCTTCATTTCAATGGATTAAGCCCCCTTTTTGCCAGAGCACTGCACTAGTTATAGCTATGCAGACTTAACGGCACAGAATTAGCATGCTTTTTCCCCAGAGTCCATACAGTGAGACCTCTAAACCAGATCTAGCAGCTTTGCATCCAAACTAGCTTAATCCAGTTAAGGCTGATGTTCTAACTGAACATCCAGCTTTCAGTCAAATGGCAGGCTAGCCATTCTGCAGGAATTCAGTCTCCTCAGTGAAGCACAGAGTCCTTCAACATCCTCTCCTGAAGGATGTAAGTTTTCTAGATGCTGACCAATGCTATGGTTAAGGCAAGGACAGCCACAGGAAAAACCCCCTTTACCAATGCTTACCATGGTTTGAGTTTTGATGACAATTTAGCAGTATCTTTATTTCTGCCCAAGCAAGCAGGTAGAAGAACAGTCTGGGGAAGACATCATGGATACGCACACAGATGCTCACATCTAGTAAAGAGTGGAGCAGCTTACACTTAGTTAATCCTGTATTGTAACGTAGCTCAAGTGTGCCAGCGAGCAAGTACAAATTAGTTACTTTTGGATAGCTATAAGAATTCCTTAGTCCCCATTATACAGAGCCTTCAGCTGCTTGAAGCACGGATGCTGGACCACTACAAATCACAAGTTAGCACACTTAGATACCAAAGTGTGTTTTCTTTAACATACAGGGCTGAACAACCGTTCAGCAGCTGCTGCACAAGCTGCCGAGCCCTACCAGCTGCCGGGAGGGGCCCACAACCAGACTGGCTCCCCCCTCAACAGTCCAATTTTAGCCCATCACTGCAGATGAGTCAAAGCTTTCTGGTACATTATATACTGATCACTTCACGTTAGAAATTACACTACAGAAATGGAAGCTCGCAAATCAAAACTGGTATTATTAAAAGTGATACTTATTTATCATGACAAAACTGCTAACAGAAGCCACGTTTTTCTTAACTGAACTGTCAGCAAGGCCACTGCTACTGTAAATCACTGCAGCTTCTAACATGAAAACTGATTTGTTTGTTTGTTCCTGTTATGAAACAGTCAAGGAACATCACCTCTAAGTCTTCAAACAGAAAATGACAGCTTAAATGGGTACAACAGCAAAGGGTATCTGGTCCCACAGCAAAGCTGACAGGCCTGGGGCATAAATACCAAGAAGCAAGCCCTCAAGATTTACAAGTTTATATTGTTCATTTGACTAGCAAAGGAAAATTGAGAAAGACATGAGTCAGGAAAGGATGGTTTCAACTAAACAGCAAATCAACAAATTTTATTAGCCTTTAGTTTTTATAGACTGAACTACTAAAAAGAGTGCTGAAACTAAATTAGCATTTGCTTTACATGTACTTCTGGTCTCTCAAGGAAAAACCACCTCACAGTGCCTGTAAATCCAAATTTCTTTTCAAGTTATTCAGTGTTGAGATTTTCAGGACTACACACACACACTTGTTGGAGGTAGCCCTTGATAAAGGTATCTTTGGAAACACCAGCAATACATGCTTTGCAGTTTTTGGTGATGTGGCTCTTCTGTTCAGTCCTCAGAAAGCACAGTAAAGGTTACCGTGATTTTATCCCACCAGACCACCCACCTTTCAAAGTGATGAGTTATGGGAATAGCTTCCCCATCTCGACCGCAGACAAACCTGCAAAAACTTGAACTGACAAAGTACCAGAAAGTCTTTAAAGTGATCACAAAATCCAATCTGCCAAATTGGTTGTAATTACTGAAACTCCTGCAGTGTGGGGGTCACCTTTTTAAAAATAAACAGGCACATACCAAGCCATTTGCAACAGATCAAGCACACATAATTTGGTTTAGAATGAAGAAACTAATGTGATGGCATTTAAGATGATTTTAAAAATCTTACTCTTGTGTATTTCCAATGCAACTTTCATTTACGAAGCCTAAGAGTTCCCAAGAAAGGAACCATAATCAAAGATCCCCAAAGATGATCAAATAGAAGGTTTCTACAGATAACATCCAAAACCAGAGTAACTATGGAGAAGAGTCACATTTAAAGGCACAGAATGCAGGCTTGTTTTAACGAGGTTCACCTCCCAGCTTTCAAAGCACACACATGGGCAGGGCCCCTTATTAGCTTTGGCTATTTGACATGGGTAAAATGCACAAACTTTGCTCTCATTTTAGCTTCTTTACACAACTTAGAAGTTTCAGGCAAATAAGAGTACCTCAGAAAACATATTGTCCAGAAGAGAAAGGAAGCAGTAATCCCATTACAATAAATTAGTAGCAAGAGAACATTCGAAATTTAAGTGTGAAACACTCATTAGTCAAACCTAAGAAAAGGCAAAAAATTAGAGCGACTGACAGGCTCTTAATTTCTCCAGTCATTTCACAGAAACAACTGAAGTGGTGAAAGACAGGACATGGACACAGCTATGAAAGCTCCACATAAGTCAAAAGACAGGCACACAATTCGGAGAAAATGCCACTTAACTAGTTCTTTGCCAGTTTTGTATTCTATACTTGTCACTTTAGGCTGAAAGTGAGGGGGAAAAAAGGCTTTAGGCAGTAAACTGGCAGCTTGAATATTAAGCTAAATAAAACTGTCAAGTGCTGTCAGTCAAGGTGGCACCTAGATACCATCAAATGCTTACTGACAAGACCAGTCCTTTTCCCCTGTCACATCCTGCTCCCAGCCCACAAGGTTGTCCTGTCCCATCTCGTCTTGTGGCATTGAACCTGAGTAAGCAAGAGGCAACAGAGTGAGCAGATTGAATAACTGATGATAGAAGCAATGCAAGGAAAGCAACAGAAGCATCAGTTGATACCCTGCTGGTACATGCTCCGGTTAGGGCTTCCACATTAAACCTGGGTTCAGTTAGTCAAAAGCTTTCACATGGTAACAATTTACAGACAATTACTAATACTTCAAGATGCCACACACACCACTGCCCAATTTCAAGAGTCATTTTCAGAAAGTCTGGTAAAAAAACCAACCAACTATATGGACTTCCCACCAAAATCAGAAAAATGCTTTTCCCAGTGCCAGCCATACATCAAATAGTCAGTTTGATCAGTTTAAGTACAGCTGTACTGTTTCACCCACTGCCCAATTCTGCAAAGCTGCTAATATGTGCAGAGTTTAATTTATCACATGAAAGACCTTAACTCTCACTAGGTGTTTTTCCTCTTCCTTTCACCTGTTTGCTCTTAAGGGTACATTGACTCCAAAAGGAGTTAGATTTTACAGAAGTGCATAATCACAGGTTAAGCACACCTGCAGGTATTACTGTGATCTTAGGCAAAGCAGGAAAGATGCTCTCATTAAACGTAGTCCCGCTTGTTACAGCTCTAAACGTAACTCTCAGAAGAATATAATCCCTTGGAGAAGCACACATCTTAGAGACACATGACCTTTTGAGAATGGTTTTAAACAGTAAGCAAAGGGTAAAGTTCAAGCTAAGTCACCGTACATCTTTTTGCTTTAGTACTGCATATTCTGATACCAGATTCCGCCCCCCCACAAGCCAAGTCTTCCAAAAGCCACCAGGTACTTCTCCCACTTCACTTTAGTTTAACAAAATAAACTGAAGAGCCTTCAAGCTGGGGAAAAAAAAAGGCATCTGCTTCAACATTACTGAAGGTCCGAGATTTTGCATTTATATCCTCTTGTAAATTCCTTTAAAGGATTTTAAATAGGAAGGAGATACAAGTATTGCAAGACCACTCAAGAGAGCAAATTACCAGCCACAAAACAAGCTGAAACTTCCTAGGAAGTAATATGCTTGTGGCAGTAGAGTTCATGTACTACAAATGCAACAAAAACAAGCAAGAACTTCAAAATCAAGGACAGTAATTTACCAATTCTTCTTTTTATGTGAAAAAAACCTGGTCAGACATCCCTCCTATGGCAAGGATGTATAAAACAACAGCAACAAAATGAGTCATAGTAGTTTAGGAATAGTATTTCAAGCAAAGCTTTCCTGGGAAACTGAAACTAATTTGATGTACACTGCACCACAGATGGAGTGGTCAATTCAGGTATCTCTACATAGAGTAGAAGCCTATAATAAGTTACCAACTGCTTCTTGCTGCTTCCTGGCTCTTCTGCAAGGAACACTCAGTTGCTAGTTACATTGTTCTGCCTCCTCAGTTCCTTACCTCACACATGTTGAAGCAGCTAGCATTTTTATGATTAATAGCTTGCTAGTTGACAAACCAACTTGATCAGCTCTCTTCTGAAACTCTGACCACTGACTTTGCTCCAACCCAAGTGAAATCCCTTTGCCTTCAGGACTAAAGTCATCCAGAAGTTCTGTTAAGAACAGTTATATATGTTGGCTTGAAAAAAATATTTTACTCCCAACAGTTATTACCAGTGATATCAAAAACATGCTTACTGGAAACTACCTTTCCCAAATAGCTTTTTGCCATTACTATAGACCCAAGCAGAAAGAAAACAAAGGAGCACCACTGATGCTCTAACAAATCACCTTAAATCATGTTTCTTCAAGCCTGAGTTTGGGCTGATATCACCAAGAGCACTTCAACTTGTCATCCCAACTCTATGCTTCCCAAAAGCCACTCCAGAAACCTCTATCTCAGTACAGAAGTGGGCATTAACCCACAGTTCAGCAATTACTGTTATTACTCTCTCTAAACTTGGGTTAAACATTAGAGAGTAACAGTGAAGCTACAAGAATGCGTTGCCTAAGAACTAACCTAAGGGGCTAATTTCACGATAAAAAAGAGAAATTAAACTTCTCATTAAATGGGTGTGGAACTCAACAAGCTTATGATTGTGGATATATGAAGAAATCGGCTAGGACTCAGCTTATTTCTATCAGGTCCATCCACCTACTCATTTCTGAAACAGGTCCTATTACTAATGATTTGCCAGCAAGGACTATGTCCAAAACCAGAACAATCAAGGTGTCAGCAGCAAATACATATCTATCCTTTTGTAAGGCTAAACCTTGTTTCAGAAGGGAAGAAGTAAATCCATCACCAAGCCAGCTCCTACAAATTCTTGCTGGCTCTGAGAACAAGCTGGGATTTCAGACAAAAGGTCACACAACTTCTCCCCATCCAGGCATGTTAAGGTGGAAAAGACTTGGAAAGCCAACCTTGGTATGTGAATGCTATACATGATGACACACACACACAAAAGAGCCATGAAAGCATCACTGCCAACCTGCTTCAAACACAACAGACCAATACAGGCAGTCCCACTCCGTGATTCACAGAAAATATGTAGGCTGCGGGCGAAGTCCCACTCTACCCCACGCAAAGTTAATCTAAAATGTTACACGTTATCACATGGACTGAAATCATCCATAAAAAAAAGAGTTAAAAAGTCAGTAACATACTCCAAGGTGGCGGGGGGTAGGCAGGGAGAGAATCTACCTCTCACACAGAACCACCAACTCATTTGGTTATGCTGGCAAAAGGTATTTTGTCGACCATGTAACATCATCACCAAATGTAGGATTATCAAGCTAGTTTACAAGAACAGACAGCACAAACATAATAAAATTTTTCAACTAGTGAGGGGCATATAATACAGTAAAGACGCTCATAATCCAGTGAAATCAACAAGTCTTTCTCAAGGAAAAGAGGTAATCCGTCTGTAGATCAAAGGAATGCAGTGGAAAGGCAAGAGAGTGGAACAGTTTGTTCTCACACAACGCAGTTTGAAGAAGAGAACCATGAAGAAGAACACAGGATATTACAGCAAAGAGGGTGTAAAATACAAGAGGAAGCAAGTTACTTTTAGTACAAATTAACAGTCCAATGATTTAGTGAACTCCTTCTACTAACATGTAGAAACTGGGTCTTGCTCAAATAGTTGCTGAGCTACAAACTACATGAAGGCCACTTAGAGAAGTATGATATACAAAGAAAGTAAGTGTATAACTCTTTCCTAGATATCTGCTTTTGGCCACCAGTACGGCTAAGACCTTCAGCCAAATATACCTTTGTTTGTGCCCAGCAGAGCTGCTTTTTTAACTTTTTTTTTTTTTCGTAGTTATAAGCAAGATAGTTTTCATTGAGGAAAAAAAAAGTTAAAGCTCTGAATACATTAAGACTTCCACTTAATTTCTTCTTTGTATTTTGAAGTCATTCAATCACTTTCGGGTCTTTAAAATGCTGTTCTTGGGTGCCGAGGGACAATATCCAAAGCCTGCACTGACCCCAGGGACCCAAATAACCAAGAATCCACAGAGTTGTTGAGACACTACTGAGCTTTCCTCTTTCCAAACACATGTACATCTATAGAAGAGTATCTCAAGTGCCTTGCAAAGGAAGAGCTGAACACCACACATCCTGAAAGATATTTAGAATTTCAAAAGACTCTGCTAGAATAACAGTCCAGTTAGAGGATGAAAGGAAAATAATCCTTTGTTCAACATCTTCCTGCTTGCAAAAGAGGTCTCTATGACCCCGATATGGCCTCAGTATTAATTTCTGCCTTATTAATAGCTAACCAAAGCAGGTCAGATTTATTCAGCACACTAGCTGACATTCCAGAGTTGAAGAACCAATCCCCCTTCATTGAGATCAATTGAAAATTCACATATCCCAGAAAAAGAAAAAATCTGGGCAACACTTGCTTCCACTTGATGTGGCCATACACATTTCATCTAAAATTGGATAATGGACAAATTACTCAACCTTCTAGAAAGAGATTCAGATCTATCCCCAGCTTTTTAAATAACTGATTACAGGGATTTCAGTTCTCACCTCATCCCCAGCTTGTGTACGTGCTAAGGATTCTGAATGCTCTCAGAAGTCACCCTTTTATCTTACTTCTGCCACGAGAAAGGATATAAAGGTGATTTTGAAACTAGAAACCTCACAGGGCTTAAGGAAACAAGAAATTGGCGCTTTTTACAAGAAACTAGAGTTAGGGAAGTTGTCCTTCCCTGCTACAGTAAAAGTAACTGCCTAGCACTGCTGTCAAAAAAGAACATCTGAGAAAATCAGACTGAGCTAGGAAGAAGTCAAGTACCCAAGGGAAAAAAAAAAAAAAAAAAACAAAACACCAAACAAAACACAAAACAAAATCCAGCTACCCCCAGAATTGTGAAATGAAGAATAAATTAGAACAATTATTCCTCTATCACAGATGACAAGAACAGAAGCTGAACTCTCTCTCTCTTGTCATTTAAGAGTTTAGCTTCACAAGGTTTTAAAGCAGCAGTTTAAAACACTGCATATTGCTGTATACAACGCTTTTTCCTTGAGTGAAGGCCATACAATTCACATTTAGGCATGGCTGATAAAAAAATGAGCTATTATCCACAACACAGCTTCATATATACAGCAGATTCCCATAAGCAAGCAAGTTTTGTCTCTCCTTTTGGCCACAGAGAAGATCAAAACAACACTTTATCACTGGCAGATACACACTGCTTAAGATCAGCTGCATCCAAACAATGTGCTTACAGGCCATTTCAAAACACAGGACCCCAATAACTCTGCACTAAGAAGTCTGTCTAATGCTATTACAGGTCAAACCCATTTGGACCAGACATACTGCAGTGATTTGAGATAAAATATGTATGGCAGCTAAGAAACATCTGTCAATCTAGAAAAATAGACAGAGGAATTTGCTAGCTATGAGAACTTCATCTGCTGTTTTCCACGTGCTAAATGGAAGCACCTTGCACTGCTATTACTTAACATCTTACTGACATTATCAACTTTCAAAGTTTTATCCCCCTGAAGAGAGTTTTGTCCATTACTTCTCTAATCAAAGCAGAAGTTACCACCACAGCTTCAGCACTACAGTTTGTACTAGCACAGAAGTTCTCGGAGTTTAAGAGGAAGCAGCAAGGCCTAATTTTAAGTCTGAACGATAAAACAAGCAGAAAAGACTCCGGATGAGCCTTCCGAAAAATTAAGAACTTAACGCTAACACATGCAATTGTACCAGCATTATGTTCCAGGGTTCATTAAAATGAAGTCCTCCTCTGTATCTCAGAAATTCACTGTGCATCCACCTGCATAAGGTTATGCTTTACTAGTAGAGCTCAGGGATCAGAGAATGAAACGGAAACAGCCTAGGACTGTAAGTTCCCTTAGGGGCATTGTGAAATACCAACTGTACTTTGAAAACAAAAACAAGCTCAGACAATCTCAGACAGTATTATCCGACTGCAAAACTGAACACCACTATCCAGAGATCCAGGCAACACTGTGCCACAAAGTGCTCATTTTTATTACTGATTTCAGTAACAGTGCTTTAGAGCCATACACCCGCATTTAAATACTGACCACTCAAAACAGTCTTGTTAGTTATCTTAGTTCATGTGTACCACTGCTAAAGCTCAAACAAGATCCATGTCCCTCACCACACAAGGTCTGGTCCTCTAACACTGTGGCTCATGTCAGAAAGCCCTCAGCCTGACCACAGCCCTGCCAATTGTGCAAGTCCTGTGTTTAAGGTGATGACTTAAAGCAGTTTCCTCATTTTACTTTTAATGTGAACTTCATGTGCCCTGTGCCCACAGTGAAGACCACATCCTGTACAAAACATTCTCTTTATGGACTACACTAACTTGCAATAGCTATATTTGCTAGAAGGTACTGTTTACTTCCTATTAGTGTAAACAGGTTGTTTAAATGTAACGTAAACTCCCTGTTTACTCATTTTATGACATTATTTCTGATCACAGTGACATCTCATCACTGCACTAAGAGGCATATTCTCTCCTGGGCACAACTGTAACTTCTATTAGGTACTGCTGTTCCACTTCACCCCTCTTCCCAGTCAACTCTGATTACAAGTGATGCAGAGATCCAGCAGCAACTATGCTCAAATAAAAGGGAAAACAGTTATAAACTACAAGGCATCAGCTTTGGTTCCTATCAAGTCTATATGCATCACTACGGTCCCCAACTTTCAAAAACTACTACAACACATGTGACTTCAAGCCAACTCTGTCCTGAACTCCAGTTTCTCACTTCCTCAGCACACATGCACAAGTTTGCAGCAGTGTATGTGTCAAATACACAGAAAAAGATCTACGCAGTCCCCCTTACACCTCCACGATCTACTCTCCCACTTGTTTTTCCATTTTATGAGGGGAAAAAAAGATTTAACAGCCGCCTCCTCACAATCTGCAATGAAAAGCTACCGGGGAAGCGTGCTCACGCTCTTCCTCTCAGCTTAAGCTCTCCCGACACACCGAGATGCTTGAGGGCCCCTTCACGGAGCTAGGGACACTACTCCTTAGGACACAGGTCGGGAGCTGCATCCTCCGTGTCCCGACGCACCCGCTGTCAGTGCCCTCGTCGGGAACGGGAACCCGGACGCGCCCCGGCCCGTCCCCGGTGCCGGTACCCACCGGCGGCGAAGTGGAGCGGCGTGGACTTGCGTCCCGCCATGTCCTTGGCGTTCACGTTGCCCGTGTCCACCAGGCGCTTCACGCGCGTCACGTCCCCATTGCGGCAGGCCTCCAGCAGCTCGCGGAAGGCCCCGCTCGCCGCGCCCGGGCCCGCCGCCTCGGGACTCTCCGCCGCCGGACTCGACGCAACGGACGACGATGGAGACGAGGAAGAGGACGAGGACGAACTGCTGGAGCTGCTGCCCGAGCCCGGCGGGCCCGGGGCGGCGGCGGCGCCCGCCTCCTCCGAGCACTCCGGGGCCGGAGGCCGCTCGGTGTCTGGGGGAGCCTCGCCTTCGGGGCCGGCCAGGCTGTGGCGCTGCGCGGCGGGGGTGAGATCGGCTGGCGCCAGGCTGGGGCTGCGCGGCGGCGAGGCGGCGGCCGGCGGCGAGGCCGGCCCGGGCGGCGGCAGGGGGTGATGATGGTGATGGTGGTGCTGAGAGCGACGCGGCGGCGCCGCCATCTTCCCCCTCCTCCGCTGCCCCGCCACCCCCCTCCCGGCCCCCGTCACTGCGGCAACGGCGGCAATCCCCGCCCACGCTTCCGCCAGCACATGGCCAATCCCAACGCGCGGCGCCCGGACGTGACGCCCACTTCGTGACGAGGGGGCGCGGCCTCACCGGGACACGCCCCACGGCGGGGCCGTGGCTCTGGCCTGCCCCCTGGTGGCCGCTGCGTGCGGCGGGGCGGGGCGGGGCGGGGCGGGGTGGGCGGAGCCTGGCTCGGTGTCGGCCCCGCCGACGCCCGGGTGCCCGCTGCTGCCGCCGGTACAGGGAGGAGGTGAGCGGGACGGCAGCGCCGGGCCGGTAGCGCCCCAGGCGTGACCCAGCCCCGGGAGGGAGCGCGGGGGGCAGCGTTCCGTTCCGTTCCGTTCCGTTCCGTTCCGTTCCGTTCCGTTCCGCTCCCCTCCGAGGCTGGTAAGCGGCAGCTTCCTCTGCCTCCACGCCCGGGAGGCCGGCACCAAGGACCGTGAGTTTAGCCCAGCCCTTGGCCGGGCGCTCACCGCAGTTCCCCTCCCGCCGTCCTCCCGCAGTGTGGTGTCCTGTTCGTACAGCTCCTCTCCCAAAGCCACCAAACGATGGCGTTGGTAGAGATCAAGCTGATGGAGAAACCTAAGTGAAGTCTGGCAGTTGTTCCCAAATTGGCTAGCTAAGCCGGAAGGCTCGTTCATTGAAGGGAAGGAAAGCAGCTTTGGGTTAACCCTGTTCTCCGGGGCAAGGCAGCCACATGCAGCAAATGGCAGAGAGAGGCAAGCGAGGAGCTCCATCCGCAGCAGAAACAGCGACGTGCAGAGGGGTGGGCAGCAAGGCAGATGGTGGCTGTCGGTGCTGAGGGTGAGACAAAGAAGTCCAGGGGTGCTGGGGACCCATAAGAGTCCGTGAGTCCCTCTGTGGACGGGACAGATAGATCTGAACTGTGTGGGAATAAACAGAAGCATTTAAATAAGGAATTTGGTTTGGATTTGAAAAGCAGCAGGAGGATGAGAACAAAGTGCTTCTGGCTTATGGTTATCTAGGGAGGATATAAACAAGAATAGATAAACTGTGTAAGTCGGAAAGCTCCAATAACTGTCACCAACAGACAAGGTTCACTTACTTTAGCTTTAATCTGTGAGCACAAGGGAGAGTCCATTGATAGGAATATCAACAGCAACAGTCCCTGAAGGATTTCCAATACACCAGGTCTGCCAGCACTGATGGGTATGAGGAAACTGATGAGGAATTTCTGTTAAGGGACAGAATATGGCTAATGCCAGCCAAGTTGTACTGGCAAACAGATCTGCTCTAGTTGTCTGGCCCGGAAAGAGCTTTGGGAAGTGTTTGTGTAGCAATGTGTGATGTGCTGAAGAAATGCTGGGCAGGTCTAATGCTGGGGGCACAGAAAACCATGACTGGTGGAGCACTAAATGCAGATCCACCCAAATGTGCTGGCTCAGTCCTTGTTCATGCCATGGTTTTGAAGCCATGGGCCTTGACCAGGCACTGAGAGAGCTCAGCAAGACTTCCTTGACACCTGAGTCCAAATAGCTGCTGCTTCTCAGTCTTCTTTCAATTCAAAACTCAAGAAGGTAGCTTTACACTGGACATAAGAATTGTTTTTTTAACAATGAGGGTGATGAGACGCTGGCATAAGTTGCCCATAGAATTTGTGGCTGCCCCATCCCTGGCAGTGTTCAAGGCCAGGTTGGATGGGGCTTGGAGCAACCTGGTCTAGCTGATGATATTCCTACCATGGCAGGGGGGTTGGACCTAGATGATCTTTAATGATCCCTTCTAAACCAAATCTTTCTGCAATTATATGAAAGCTGTGCCTGGAAACGAACAAGTAAACGGATTAGGATTCATGGTATGAGACCTGTCCATGGGAAAGTGAGGCCTGGACCTGAGTTTCACAGAGTGTAATGCCCAGCAGCTCTGGCAGGGCACCTCCATTTCAGATCCCCACCTTTAGCTGGGGGTCCTTATCCCATTGCAGCCCCCAGTTTCACCAAGCCTCCACCTTCCTGCCCCACGTGTACAGCAGCACTGCTTCCCTTCAGATTGATGTGGCAAGCAGCAGTGCTGTCTACCCCAGTCCTTCTCTTTCCCCTGCCCAAAGCATGGCCAGGATCCCTTCAGGAACTGCTATCACCATTTGTACATGGCTTGGTGTGCCTTGGAGTAGATACATATAATTTCTGCAGAAACAGTAAGCAAAACAGCGTGGGGAATTAAGTTCTGGGCAATATTTCTTCATCCTTACAGGATTTCTACTTAAGGTCAAGGAGGAAGATGAGGAGTAGTGTTCAGTTAACCCATTGTTTGTTCCAAGGCCTGCCACTGAAACACGGCTTCTTCAATTGCTGCCAAAGCAGGAACCTGGGGTTTTACCATCTGGGCTGTGTGTCTGGTGGTGTGGAAGGCAAGCACCCTGCCAAGGGGATGCCAGCCTCGCTCAGTGCTAGTGCCAGAGCCCATGTACTTTGCAGTGGCCACAGTGCTCCCCACATCTGCTTGCCTCAGTGGCTTCATGCTTCTGTTGAGCTGATTTAGGTTCACATCGTGTCACAAGTGGCTGATTACATTTGCACCTCCTGTCCTGCAAAGCCCAGAGCCAGGCTCTAAAATGTCTTTGATAACTCGGTGTCTTTTACCTGACCCAGGAGAGAGGTGCTTTAGATAGAAATCTTATTAATGATGCAGTTGCAAGGCTCAGTGAAGTGGAGACGCCTCAGACTTCAGCTGAATAATTAAATGCCATCAATAAGACTTTACAGGGCCACTATTTAAAATTAATAACTTCAAATGCAATTCTGGCATATAGTAGAACCCACTGGAACGGATTGCTGGCAATTTTACAGCCACCTGCCTCTCAGCCCCAGCTGATGACAGCTAGGAGAGGGACTGAATATGTTTCTGAATATGTTTGAGCTCCAACAAATAGGCAATGGTGTCAAAAACAGCATCCATCCAGCATGCTGGTGCTCATGTTTAATGGAGTTCTAGGATGCTGACGGGTAAATCAAGAGGAAGCGAGGAAGTCCTGTTTGGAGGACCACATGTCCTCTGCCTAAGCAGATGGGAGGACAAGGGATCATTTAGGTCTGTAACAAAAGCTGTGTTTTCTGAGAAACAAAATCTTCCATTTCCCCAGAAAGTATCTGTCTTGCTCACAGCTGGCAGGTTTTACCATGGTGAATGTGCTTAAGAAGTCAAGAGACCCATCCCTGGCTGTTTGAAATTACAGATTTGCATATGTGTGCAAATATACAGTAGGATAAAATGTAAGGTCCACAGGGAAGCACTAGAGCTTTCCCCCTTGGACAGCCTCTGAGCAGCACTGGGGACATCTCTGTGGAGCACGGTTTTTCTAGCTTAGCTGCATTCACCATCTACGGGGGCTCATCAAATTCTGATTATATGTTGTGTGACTTCTCTCCCCCTCCTCATTACCTTGTGGAGGCATTCAGCTCCTGCTGCTTTGCATATTTTGTAATAGGGGTTTTGACAGGCAAAATTTCGCCTGCTCAGGCCAGCTCCCCCCTGGCTGTCCTTGCATGCTGTCAGAAAGATGTGTTTAATACAGGCCATGACCTCTAACAGTGGGTAAACAGAGATAAGTGCTTCTTTTCCTGGTATTTTTCAGCTGTTTGAGTCAAGCAGCTGCTTGAAGTGTCCCCAGTGGAGGGATTTGTCCAGTTGCCCTGTGGGAAGCAAAAGGATAGTGCAGAGTAGCAGCCTTGCAGGTTACACTTGCTGCAGATCACAGAGCAACAGGAAGCCTGCCCTGGCTTCAGGGAGGATCTGTAGTGCTCATGGGGTAGGTGGTCCCCAATAATGGTGCTGCTTTCTTTGCTTTTACCTGCACAGGGGAGGAAGAAAATCAGCTGCAAATTTGATGGTGGGGTCAATTTTCCCTGCAGAGAGCTTTTCTTTCTAGAAACATCATCTTGATTTAAAAATTTGACTGTGATAGCGACAGGCTGAGCGGTTTTGCATGTAGAGACTGGAAATGAAGCCATCAACCTGGCATCACAAGAGCAATTGGGCAAGACGGTGGGAGAAGAGAATTACTCTTTCCCCAGGAGGAATTAAATGTGCTGCTTTTGAAGTGGGGAAGGACAGTGCTCTTTTCTGCATGTGGAGAAGAGCTGTTTCCCAAGTGATATGCAGAAAAAGAAAAGACACAAAAATTGGGTTAGCCCAAATAAAAGATGTACTGACCCAATCCAGGGATGCTCTGAAAATAAATGAGTGCAAGACTGGAAACTAGCTCTAGATGGGCACAATTTAGCAGCTATCTATAATCTGATCCCAGGATCAGTATCCGACACCAGCCACACAGGAAAGATGGGAAGAGTTTTATCCCCAGGTTTAGTCCCCCTCAGCAGGGCCTGCTGGATCATAAGTATTCCTGCATACCTGTTCCCCCCAAGCCTGAGTCATGACCCTAGAGCTAAATCATGGACCCAGATCCCAGGACTGCTTTTGCTAGTTTTGGGCAGCTCCTAAACCCTTCCTGTAGCTGGGTCTTACCTTCCTGTAGTCTTGCTTTCTCCCAGGCTCCTGTCCTTCCTGATCTTTTGTATCCTTTGTTTGGCTTCACCAGCCAACACTGCTATTTTTTTCCCTACCTAGGGTGACCTCATGCTCAGCGAGGCATTTAGCGGAATCCCGGTGAAGGTTTGTTAGAATTCACAGGGCATAAAAGATTATTTTCTCTTGTCTGTTACTGATGGGAAAGACGGCAACTGCACCTGAGCCTGTGTGAGCTGTAGTTGTAGCAAGTAGTAAATTTAGCAATTTAGTGCAGTGACTATGGCTCCACATTGGGTCAGTTCAGCTCCTCTCCAAACAGGAGCATGGTTAGATGAATAAGGCCATCCAAAAGAGAAGGCATTGTTCTTGAGAGGGCTCTCCATAATAAGGAAGACAATAAAAGCTGCGACACTGGTTACCCTGTAGACCACTTCCCATTTCAAATAGTTTTCTTTCTCGGCTGTGAAGTGGTAACTTGCAGCATGCTGTGACAGTAGCTGTTACGGCATGCCAAGGTGAGAGCAAGCGACCCTCCTCAAGCCCCAGAGCACTCAGTATTCAGTGCCATACAAAGGCAGTGACACTTTCAAACCTTTTGCCACGGTGCATTGCTGGCATTTGCAAGGGTAAGGTCACATAACCCGAGAGATACGAGTGTCCACAGGCTGCGTCGCAGCCTATGAAACGGCTCCGTTTTCTCCCGCAGCAGTGGTGGAAATTTCCAGGCATATTTCTGATCCCTAGGAGCAAAGCTTGGCTGAGGCTCTTGAAGAAGGCGATGTTCAGGATCTGGCCAGATGTGTGCAGCAGAGGAAACAAAGCACGGCGGGAAGGTGGCGGTGTTGCTCTGACTAACCGGAGGGGCACAGGCTTTTGCACCCTCCGACATGTAAACACACTTATTCAATGGTAAGGGAGGTTAACATCTCGGTTTCTTGCAGGGCTGGGTGAAAGAACAGCCTTCGCCTGCTGCAGAAATGACGCGAGGCGATGCAGCAGCTTCCTCTCACACAGCCCGCAGCGAACCAAAGGGCAGGATGAGCCTAGGGGATATTGTCACACACCGGGGGCCCGGGGAAGCGCCTGCACCGCTGCCGCTGCTGCCTCCTCACCGCGGGCACCAGAGGGGCCGTACGGAGGTGGCGGGGCCGTTCTCTCTGGCCGTGCAGACAGGGATAAAGGCTTGAACCGCCGACTGGGAGGCTGAGGACGCTCCTGCCCTGGAGGAGTGACCGGTGCCCGGCGGGCGGGGGTTTCCAGGCAGCGGTGCCTGTTGTCAGGCTCTGCCTGGGTGCAGCAGGATGCAGCTCGGCATTCCCGGTCCCAGCG
>JBCJKH010056793.1:0-15822 GCA_039877255.1 Loriculus beryllinus
AGCTTACAAGTATGCAAGTGAGAACTGTGGGAAAAAATATACCCCACAACCACCACTTTGATAATTTGCACAACCAGTAAATATACTTTTTCAACTCACCCTGGGTTGGAGACTATTCTTATAGTCCTATTTTATTTTTCTATTCTTTAACAATGAATTTACATATTACAGCTTGTTAGCACTATACCTATTCCCAGAGGATAGATTCTGACAGGCTTTCTCTTCTTTCACCCCAGCCTTTCTCAGAACTGTTCTTTTTTAAGCCAAATTCCTCATGAACGTTTTCTTACTACACAGTATTTGAAATTTCTGAGAATGGCTGTGAAAAGAAGTAGTGAGAACAGAAGAAAAATCAAGTGATAAATCTAACAATGACATAAATGAGTTTTGTTCACTTGATCAAGCAATGAATTCAAAGCCAACACCACCAGCATCAACAATTGTTTCAGCAACTCCCTTTAGAATCACAAAGTTTATACCATTTGAGAACAGATATTTATATCTACTAGTGTTGGGGTTTTTTTTAATTTAAAATCTTTAATTGTAGTAGTTTAATAGTAAAAAAAAAAGAAATGCTTTTGTAAAATTTTAATGCTGCATACTATGTGGACATCTCTCACTTCACCTCCTCACTGATGCATTTGCTCTTTCCAGAAGACCTAAAACTTCCAGCTTGAGTAAAGAAATCGGAGGCATTCTTCAATGAAAGAGAAATAAGAACTCAGCTGAAATTTAAGATATGCAGTAATAACTACATGCAAACTTAGTAAATACTTTGGTAAAGAAATGTGATTTGATATTGCTCACTGGGCTTCTTTTTAGAGATATTTAAATATCCATTCCCAGCCAAATTCTGCTATTTAAAGTTATTCAGAGCAGATGCAACTCTCTGCCTTACCAGCATCTGGTCAACGTAGTTCTTCAGTATTTCTGCAACTTTTCTGCAGTTGTCAACAGCAGATATGTAGTTCACAGTTGTAGCACCACGATTCCAATCAACTATAATAAGATTAATATCCTCTGAAGACAGTAAAAGCTCCCTTATATCACTTAGCCACGCTGGTGGAGATCCTGTTGGTCTGAAGCCATGAATAACAAAGACAATTTTCTTCGAGGTATTAAGGTACTCAGACGCAGCAACATTGTGTTCAATGAGCCTCTCAGAACAACTTGGGTTTTCCCTTGTGTACAGCAGTAATTGGACTTGGAGTTCTGTTCCAGATAGAGCATCGCCTATATTAAGATCTGTAAATTCAGGACATTTTTTCTCGTCATCTGAAAAAGATGAAAATGTTGGATAGTCATTTGATGAATTAGACCACCTGAAATAGCACCAGAAATGCTACCTCTTCACTTTTTCTTCCACATTTTTCCACTAGAAGTGAAGAGCTTCCTTTTTCTTCACTCTAGACCTTTGGAATATGGTGCCAGAATGTGCACTGAACAGCACGCATTTTAACTACTGACTCTGCAAATACCACTATGTTTCTCTGAACCCTTCTAATACAAAATCAACATTTGTAATTGTTCCTGAACAGTATTTTCTCTATAACTAATATGAACTAATAGTCAGTGTTGATAAGATCTTTTGCTTAAAACCACCAAATTTAGGTTCTCAGAACTTTTTCACAACTAGTATGCATTGTTTGTACAGGAAAACTGTTGTGGTCGTTTCGTCTTTTGGCCAGGGTAGCAAAGTTGCCAATTCTTAGCCTCATTGATCTAGCAGTAAGAAACAGTTGCCTGACATTATAGGGATCACTCAGACCCCTTTCATAATTTCAAATCATTTTAAGGACATTATTGCCAAGAAACAAATAAAGAAGATGAAAAAATAATATCCTGTTCTGAGCTAGAATAAATAAGAATCTGTAAGGTCAATGTGCATACTGACACAAGAAAACGGTGGTATTTGACATTACTGTAATGATGATGAGGCACTGGAACAGGTTGCCCAAAGAAATGGTAAATGCTCCATCACTGGCAGTGTTCAAGGCCGGGCTGGACAGAGCCTTGGGCAACATGGTCTAGTGTGAGGTGTCCCTGCCTATGGCAGGGTGGTTGGAACTGAATGATCTTAAGATCCTTTCCAACCTTAACTATTCTATGATTCTATGATTCTACGATTTCTGTACTTGGGTAGCTATGGTATACAAAGTTAAGATACAGACTGGTCAGGATCAACAAGAGGAAGGTGTTTTTCAAAAGAGCCTAAAAAGACTGTACTTATCAGGGTCAAAAGTAAACTCTTTAAAAAGTAACCTTTGGCTGCTAAGGTCACATTGTGTGGACAAGCCATTTCAGGATTCTAGGCACAACACTGAAGCCTGTCACAGCTCTTCTGCATGGCCCATTCACCTTCACTATGGTGTCAGCTGGTTTACGTCCAAAGAAATATAGGCCCATCTCTTGACTTCTTGGCTATGCTACTTTGCACAAGGCTTTTGTCTGATACGTGATGACACCTTCCTCAGTTCTTCTGTCATTAACAACTTTGTAAAACCAGTCAACTTCTAGAAAGCAAAAGTAGAAATAGTACCTAACTCAGTTCCTTAAAAAATAATTTTAAAATAAACTGAATTCCTCAGAACTTTTGAGGTCAAGGAGAGGCAGATGTAGCTCTTCTCCTTTCCCAGCAAGCAGCAAGCAAGGAGAACTGAAGCCACAACATTTGCACAGCTGAGACGGCCAGCAAGCCTTCACCAGTTGATAAAGCTGTGAAAGGCAAACGTGTGTGTGGGGGTTACAAGGTAGCTGAAAAATGTATTTGATACCATAAAGCAAATCTAATCAAAGCTATACAAAACACAACAATGTGAACTGCAGCATCTAACATGCAGTAAAGACACTAGAAACACTAATTCACTCAGGGAACTAGACTAATCACCTCATATATGGCCAAACCATACATGTCAAATGACTAGATCGGATACCTCTAGACTGGACATCACAAAAAATAATGGATATTTGCAACCAGCGCAGGGTTGAAGCCACAGAGTCTTAGAAATAGCCTGAAACCTTCTGTCTCAGGTCAACCAGACAAAAGCTTCATGCCTTATTTTCATCACAATAGCTAAAATTATTACATGTGAGAAAAGTTAGACTTAATTATATTTCAATATAAATATCACTGTCCTCTTCATTTAGACACTGAATAATTTAAGTAACTTTGAGATTACTGTGAAGGTTATTAACTGACTAGTGATACAAGAAGGAAACTCATTTCATTGATTAGACTTATCATAGAATCACAGAATGGTTTGGGCTGGAAAGGACCTTAAAGCTCATCCAGTTCCAATCCCCTGCCATGGGCACAGACACCTTCCACTAGATCAGGTAGCTCCAAGCCCCTGTGTCCAACCTGGCCTTGAACACTGCCAGGGATGGGGCAGCCACAGCTTCTCTGGGCACCCTGTGCCAGTGCCTCAGCACTGGATGAGCTTTAAGGTCCCTCCAACCCAAACCGTTCCGTGAGTCTGTGTTTTCAATACAAAACCATCACCTCCACTCAGCCAAGCACTGGTCCACCCTCCCCTGCATCCCTTGTTACGGCATCTGGGCTTCAGTGAGCCCCAGCTAGAGCTTTGCTCCTCCAGTCTGGAGTCCACGGGGGTACAGAGATGCTACTGCTTCAATATTAAGCCACTGTTTGTTTTGATGGCCACCGTCAGGTAAGTGGAGTGTGAAAGCACAATGACTGTGGCATAAATGGGAGAGCATTAACATGAATGCAGTTTGTTGCTGTAACTGGTAGCTCATGAGGGTGAGCACTGAGCTCAGTGCAGGAGTTGCTGTCGCCCCTCTGTAGACTAAACCCTCTGCACCAGCTGAGCCTTTGCTGGTGCTCCCTGTGGGGCAGAGGCCTTGCAGGCAGAGCTTCAGCCTGTTAAAGGTTTATAAACCCATCTCCCTTCACTGCTTAATTACTGAGATGTGAGTTTTTTCCTGGGAGGCAAATGGGAGCATCTTGTGCTCCAAGTCCTGCATGAGAGGAGCTCAAACGCCATCTGGGTCTCCTGGCTCAGTGCAGCAGGGATGGATGGATGGATGGATGGATAGTACCTCACATGTCCTGAAGGCACTTGAGCAGCAGCACTGATGGCTCTTCAGGAGGGATGACTGTTGGAGTAGCTTTCCATTTGCTCCTGGCCCACACGTCCATCCTCTTCAGCGCAGGGGTAGGAATTGCTTCATTATAACCAATTTCACAGCAGCAGAACTCCAAAGCTTCTGAATTAGAAGCAAATTGCACTGTTGATTACATTCCTTTTCCCCAGGCCTTGATTCTTCAAGAGATGAAGCACGTTCCTCCTGGCTGCACTCATCGGGGCCCTGGGGCAGAGCAGAGCGAGATGTCCCGTTGCAGAGCTCTCTGCTCCTCAGCTGGATGAGGATCTCGGGTACCACCACCCCTCTCTGATGCTGGGCTGAGTGTGGGGAGGTTAAAATACATAGGAGAGGATGTGAGAAGGAAGGGAAGGGGAAGGAAGTAAAGACAAGAGAAGGGAAAGGAGAAGAAAGTAAAAGGAGGGGAAGGAAAGAAGGAAGGGGAAGGAAAGTAAAGGAAAATAAACAGAAGAAAAACCTGGTACTGAGTACAGTTTTACACAAGTTTGATGTTAACGTCTCCCTCTGTAAGGTAGTGATTGCCTTGATCCTGAGCCTGCTGTGTTCTGTGAATGTTGGAGCTGCTTTGTGGACCAGGATCCTTAATGGCCACCATGAACAGCATCATCTTAATGGACGTCCTTGCTCTGGGAAGCCCCATTTCAGCATGGACTGCAGGCAATCTCCAGGGAGCTGCTTCCTGTGGCTAATTCCCAACGGCTCCACCTCTGAGCAAGCAGATTTCACTGACTGCTGCACTCTGGATAATTGAGGACAAATGCATTTCTTGCACCCAACAAGTAGTTTTCTCATAAGGAATGGTGTGCCATGGTCTGGCATGGTTTCACACACTTGAGAACTCAGCATTTTATCCTGTTTTTCTCTTGTTGTCCTACCCCTGATCATTGCATTCTGATAGAACCACTGCAACGCTGTTCTAATGAAATTTGTCACAGATGCCCAGACTCCCAAGCAGGGACAATTAGCAAGTGTTCTTCAGATGGAGGTAATTGCCCAATATGGGAACATTGATAAAGCAATAGAGTGATTAACACACTACTAAAAAATGTATGGATAAAGCTGACACTGAGCTGGGGCTTCTCATAGCAAGCAAATAACATTTGTCAGAAGACAGATTCATCACCATTATGAAACCAAATAGGCCTTTATAGCATTGTGTGATTGAAAAGGTTCTTGCAGGCTGGAGGCCAATGAGATATTTGGGACACTGCAGCTCCTTCCTTGCCTGCAGTAATTACTTTAAACAAGAAGGTTAGTCAATACCCACCTCTTTCTTGTTCATATTGCCTGTAACTCATCTGATCTCATCTGTGCATCTTTTCAAGGTCTGATTTCATTCACTGCGTTGTGATGGAGGAACAACAGGAAAACATAGACCTTCATAGGAGTTTGCATTGATTTTGCACCAGAGACTGCTGAGGTGGTGGTCGGCCCTGCTGGGCAGGCACTGCTGTCCATGGGAGAGTGGCTGGAGCTATTTGGGTGATGTGGTGTTGGCCAGTGGTAAGAAAGGGAAGGATAAATCATAACAAACCAGGTTGGACACAGGGGCTTGGAGCAAGCTGCTCTAGTGGAAAGTGTCCCTGCCTGTGGCAGGGGTTGGAGCTGGAGGAACTTTGAGGTCCCTTCAACCCAAACCAGGCTGAGGTTCTATGTTAAGAAGCAGGCCTGGGTTAACACTGCCTGGATTAAGCTGATGGCTTTGTTTAAGCACCATGAAATTTCACAGTCTTACAATTTTGCCTTGTCATTAGTTACTTGTGTGGTGCTGTACCAAGCACTCTTGGCCTCCACAGAGCTGCGTTGGGAGCATCTTCTCTTACAGAGGGAACACCTCGAGTTTCAGATGTGTTTCAGAATCTCACCCCCTATCTCTGACCATTTCCTAGGTTTCAATCCATCCGATTTCCTTTCTAACTTCCTGGCACAAACAAGAAGCCTACACATGTGCAGCCATTGTGATTTGCCTCGTGCCAAGGGTTTTTTCACTCTGGAAAGCAGGGAAGTGGTTTCTGGTTATCAGCTGATTTTTGCTGCCTCGTTTTGTTCCTTGCCAAATGCAGGCAGCGGGTTCTATTGTCTCCGGCTCCTGTTTGGAAGCATCAGTTCCATAACCAATTAGGTATGAAATCAGATTGGGTTTTTAAACACTTTGAAGTTTTTACAAGCATGACACAGAGTAAGAATGGTACGGAAAAAGATCAATATTTCCCCTTACTTTGAAGTTACTGAACCCACGTCTAATTACAAAGTGATTAAGACTGAGTCACCCCAGCTGTGTCTCTTCTGAACATAGTTTTCAAG
Organism: Loriculus beryllinus; assembly: GCA_039877255.1. Classification (NCBI taxonomy): domain Eukaryota; kingdom Metazoa; phylum Chordata; class Aves; order Psittaciformes; family Psittacidae; genus Loriculus; species Loriculus beryllinus. The sequence continues at coordinate 6,433 of JBCJKH010056793.1, forward strand.
CTGTATTAATACTCTTCACTGTAAAACATTCCTAAGTGGGAGTGCAGAAGCTGTGAGGTTGGACCCTCCATGCGGGTTGAATGTGCTGAACTCCAAGTTGTCTTTCACTGAGTGACAGCATCACATGAAACATCAAAGGCATTTTCTGTGCTGCATGGAAGAAAGACCTACCTGCTTAAAAAGGCGAAAGCAATGATGGGAGACATTGCTTAGTTGCCTGTTTATACAGGTTTTCCTAGTCTTTTTAATAATAATTTATTTATAAGTAGTAGGATTAAGGCCTGAGCTGCTTAAAAATGAGGACCTGGGGATGCTCCAAGGTTAACAATCATACTTTTATTTTTGTAGTCTTCTATTTCAGTTATTAAATGCTATGGCACCCAGTAATAACAGTTATCCAGAACAACTGGTAATTGGATAGGTTTAATGGAGCTTTGATTTTCAAATACTTGCTTTGAATGACAGCGTGCAAAGCTAAATAAATGATGGATGAGCAAGATTAAACGAGCTCTAATCTGCCTTACATAATACAGGAGACATTAATATTATTCTAAAGTACCTGTAGTTAAAGGCTGTGAATGTCATAGTCAAGGAGAACAAGGATGTTGTTGCCATTGGCAAGCAGCATATTTAGGATCTGGATGCACTTTCATGCAGAGCAGGAGACAAGCTGGGACAAGGTGCTCTCACCCCACTTCCTAAGCAGAGACTCTCAGCATCATTCTGGGAATGCCACAATGTTGGTGAACCTGACAGTGCTTTAGGGTTGTTCTAAAGAGACATGGAGGTTATTTTGGGATTTACAAATTTAATGGCTGTTAGTTGAGGCTTCATGCATGTGTACAAAGCCAGTCGAGGGAAGGAGCTCCAGCAAAGCCGTCTGCAGTACAAGCTGGTGATGTACTTGTCCTGTGTTGCTCTCATCTTGCTTCCTTTTAGCTCTGCTGGAAGAGACTGCAGAAAACCAGCTATCTCTTCAGAGCAGGTTTAGTCTTTCTAGTGTGAAACAGTGGGCTGGTGCTTGGTTGGTACAAATTAAAGCAATTTGCCGTGTGCCATGGGGTTAGAAAGTCGTTCCTGTACATAGCAATCCAGAAGAAAGTAATAGCCAAATACTAATATGGTTAATTAAGAAAGAAGTCTGTCCTGATCGGATTATACACTGTTAAAGAAGTGCAAAGGCACTGGGAAATTGAGTGCAGTCACTGCCTGACACTTTGCAACCGAAAAGGCCAAACAAGCATGGAGGGAGATGCCTGGGGATGGAGGGCTTTGGAAAGGGAATGACATTGCAAAGCAATGAGCACATCATGAGCGAAGCCCCAGGGAGAGGGCACAGCTTTATGCATTCAGAGCTTTGTTTATCCAGGATGTGGAGATGCTGCTGCAAGTTCTGTTTCTTTGTCCTCCTTGCATGGCTCTGCAGGAGCATCGCGAGCTTGAGGTGAGCTGGGAATGCTGCTAGACAAACACCTTCAGAAGTTCTGTCCCTTTTAGCATTGCCATTTTGCCTGACATGGATTTGAATCAGAAAAGGAAGATATCCTACATGTTCATCCTCCAGAAACAGCTTTTCTCCTGGGCAAAATAGGGACACTCATGCCTGTACACCTTTGGGAGGGGTTTTCCAGACCACTTTGCTAAGGATTCAGTTCAGATCCCTATTGCTTCTGCACTGAGTCATCTGGATCAAGGACTGTTTCCAGTCACCAGACCAGGACCCTCAAGTCTCACCAGCCATTTTCAGGGTCATGGGTTAATAAGACCATAAATCTAAGGATAATTACTCTGAAAGCCAAAATGAAGTCATAGTCTTCAGCCCAAAATGTCAGCTTTATAGTTCCAATGTTATTTATCTGAGAAGAGCATTACAGGTAATTGGTGATTTGTGCACAAGCATGAACTCATGCATAATAATCCTAATGGGGCATAATTAGCAAAAGAGATGATCCAAGTTTTTCTGTTTTGGCTGGTTGGCATCACTGAGTTGGTGCTGCCAAGAGCTGTACTGGGTAATGCTTTTGGATGGATTTGGTGTGGGATATCTGTGTGCAGCAGTAGGATCAGTGGATTTCTGACAGAAAGATCAAGGCTGTTATAAACTAATGTCTGCTGGAAAGGGAAGCTGCAATTCCAGCCCTGGCATTTCCTCTTGCCATGCACAAGTGAGTGTCATCAGTGCTGTGTCATATAAAAGCCTGACATCAAGTGAGTGATTAGATCACAGCCTTGAGATTGTGCCTCCTAATTAGATATGTAGAGTGAAGCAGTTTGGTTCAGTGAGGTGTTGCTGCCTGAACAACCGACAGCAAAATGCACATCTACACTGAATAGTATTGTTAAACTCTGTCATGTCCTTGGTTACTGACACTTGGAGAGTGGAAATGGATCTTTTGGGTTGGTTTTGTTTTGTTTTGTTTCTTTTTTCCTTACTTTGGCATTATTCCACAGCATACAGCTAAATAAAACCACCAGCAGATGCTATTTAAGATTTTCCTATACACCTTATAGATAACGAGCATTGTCTATGTCACTGTAGTCATGGCACCAGTCCTGAGGCTGCTCAGATGTTTGTTGCCAATTAGGACTGGGTGAACTTTCACCTTTCTCCCTGCTTTCAAGCCCACTCTAACTCAGGCAGATGTAATGAGTTGCTGAGAAGCTGTTCATGTCATCTGCTCTAACGGGAGACGTCCCTGAGGATGCATATCAGTGAGTTACCTCTCCTCTATTCACTCTTGTTGCAATGGGTAATTTGTTTGCTAATTGTGTTGTTTGCTCCCTTCTTGGATGTCTGAAGCTCTTTTAACAGCAAAACTCAGTAGGATTAACCCGGGTGAATGGGCTCTCCCAAAAAGCCCTGCTTGTAACCTGCATCCCTGCCGGAGGTGCCCACCTCCTCCTCAGCCCCTTCCCACTGCTTCTGCTGCCTCCATGACCCCAGTCAGGGCTCTCCTGCTCCTGCCTTCCCTCCTTGTCTGCTTTTCTTGAGTAGGAGCTGGAGCCTATCCCAAGCACCTGAGCAGCAGCTCAGGGATTGCAGCTCCATTTGGGCTTGCTGCTGGTGTAAGGGTAGGAGGGAGAAGGAGCTTTGGGTTACGGATATCTCCCTGTTGCTGGAAGAGGAAGATGTGACAGCAAGAACTGGCACAGACCAGATGAGGAGCTGAAAGCAGGGAGAAGATCAGACCTGACAGCACCGGGGCCACTCCAACCCAAGCCCAGTCCTTAGTGAAGCTGAATGCAGCCGGTGAACATCTTCTATGCTGGAGGCAGGGCTGAGCCAAGGGATCAGAACCGCTGGATTGGAGCTGCTCCATCTCCAGCTCGGCCGCTTCCTCATTACCCCACCTTGTAGCTGGTTTCATTTTAGCTGCTTTTCAGGCCATACAGTGAGACACCCTCCTTCCAAAGGGAAGTCAATCGTGCTTCTCCCTGACACCCCTTTCCAGGATCTCTCCCCCTTGACTTTGATGCCGACATCTTCACATAGCGACTGCTCATTAGCACAGCACAGCCAGGCTTGGTTTTCGCCCCAAATCGAAATCCTTTTATAGCTCTGCAGCATGTATGATCCATGCAGAAGGTGGATCTGCTTGAGCTGGAGAGAGCAGGTTTGTCCTACACCCAGCCATGCCCCATGTGTACAGGCAGAGAGATTGCTTATCATGTCTTTGCTATAAATGAGGTTCTTCAAGTAACTGCTGAGCTCAACACTGGCTCTTCCTGAAACTGAGACCCTCATCTGACACCTTTCCCTTCTGGAGTTTTCTGGTCCCACTGAGCTTTAGCATTGCTGTGGTATCAGCAGCAGAGTGCTCTCATCCTGCAGCTCTGCTCCAGGCACTGCTTAGGGCAGGTATTCTAACGCCCTTGATGGGCTCTGTAGCATCCCACACACAGTGTTGGGTTCCTTGCTATTTCAGATACAGATTCTGCCAGTGAGGTGCAGCTCAGTTAGGGGTGCTCTGATGTTACTGCATTATATCTGTTCATGGAGGTGGAATTTCACTGGTTTGATTCCTCATGGATCATCTCCTCTTGACACACCCCTGGGACCTGTCCCACTGCAGGCACCCCAATGTCTCTCCACCAGCTCCACTTTCCCAGGTAGTGCTGTGGTCCCTGCTGATGACCATGGACCCTGCAGGTAAGTGTTCTGGAGCAGAACAAGTGATGAGGAGCAGCCAGGGTGGGGTTTTCATTCAGATGGAGATCCCGAGGGATGATGAGGTTTCCCCTAGCGCAGGCCCATTGATACCATTCCTTTGTACCAACACCCTGTCCCCTCCTGAAGCTCCATGGGTCCAGCCCTGCAGTGTTTCAGGAGATGCCAAGCTGCTTCTCTGTAGCTGTTTATGGCTTCAAATGTTTTTCCTTTTATTGCATACTTCAGATGCAATAAGGGAGAAATGAAGGGGCCATTAAAGGGAAATGCTCTCCCTTGGCATTTGTCTGCTCTGTGGGATGTTTCTAGAATGGCTCCTGGGTGGATGCTACCCGTACCCTGTTACCTTCCACATGATGCCCCTTTCCTGGGGCTGGCTTCCCACCCTCCCTCCTGCTGTGCAATGTGTAGGTCGGATTTGGGTGCAAAAAGCAGGGATGCAGGAGCCTGTGGCTGGGGGCAGCGCTGCAGCCAAAGCCCAGCCACTTCTTTGGGTGCTTCTGTGTCCCTTCTGAGCCAGGCTGGCCAATCTCGGCCCTTGCTGGAAAGCTTGGCAAGGTGCTACTCATTCCTTAGCTTTCCATGCTGCTGCTGCGGTTGGATGCTTTAGGAAGGAGGCCTGGAGGATGCAGGTATGACTTATGCTTATGGCTTACAAACAGAGCTCCTTGTAAACGCATGGATCATGGGCCTGCTCTGCAGCATGTCCTTGCTAGTCCTGCATGAGCCTGGGAATCTGGGAGAGAACAATAGTGGGAAAGGATGCAATGAAAATGGGTCCAACCCAGATCCATGGGGAGCACTTCTTGGAGTGTGGGTTTTCTGCATGCACTCACCTTGGTGTGAGGGAAACTCTGGGCTGGGCCTGCTCACTTGTCAGTGGGATGCAGAAGGCATCATCCCAGTGTAAGTGCCCTTCCCCTGCTAATCCTCATGAACCAGCTCCAAAGACATTAAAGAAACGTGACTGGGGACTTATTAGCAGGCACGGTGACATCTATCCCCTGGCTTTGCTCCTGGAAACAGAGGAGCAGTTTGGAACTTTCCCAAGCAACTCATATGGGATGTGGCCATCCATGGCCAAGGAATGTCCCGCTAGAAAACAAGCACCCTCAGCATCAGGCACACATATACCCTGCTTGCTTTTCCTTTTCAGCACTGAGGCAGTAAGCGATGAGCCTGCTGTTGGTTACAGCTCCTGCCTTGTGACTTCTGCCATCTGCTAAGGGTGAAGGGACCTTGCAGGCATCTTTAGTTTAAATCCTACTTCATAACCAGTAAAATGCTAAAGGAGGACAAGACAACCTTGCCAGACAAACCTGATACTGGTTTTCTGATTGTTTTCTTTATAGTAAGCTTGGTTGATTGGGGTGAAAGGATTTATAGGAGAGACTCTCCCCTTGTGTCTCTTTCCTGAAGAATTTATAATCAGCAGCATAATTTGCAGTCAGTGTTGGACTGGTGTGGAGTAAGTTGATTTTAATGCAGTTAAATACAAGATTCAGTGCAGATAAATACAAAGATGGAAAGATAGCGAAGGATTTGCTTTAACAGGATGTTTCAGAGGAAAATTTATGGTTTCCAGTTGCTGAGATGCTTCAGTGTTCTCAGTGGGTCTCTGATCCGGGGTGCTGGTGGCTTCATTAGAGCCAAAATCCTGAGCTGATCCATGTGGCCCATGCTACTGAAGGGTGAGGTGGCTGCACAGCTCTCAGCACCACTGGTGCTCCACAGTAAACCCTGCTCCTCCTCCAGCCTACTGCAGAGGCAATAGCTTCATCCCTGGCTCTGCCTTTGCCCAGAGGTCCTTGTTGCCATGCGGCGTTGTTCTTTTCAATCCACAGAGCCTCACAAAGCCCTGTGCAGGAGAAAAAGCTGCCTTTGTGCCACTGCTCAGAGCTGTCAACGGAGGCTTAATTTGTCTTTTCCAATTTGCAGCTCTCTGTTGTCTCCCCGCTCCAGGCCTGACCCCATCCGAGCGCCGGTCGATACTTGTGGTGGGTGGAACTGGCACTGATCTTGCTTAGGCAGGGAAAAAACCTGTCTCTGAGCTCGCCATTAGGAGATCACTTGGATATTGCTGCGGGTAAGCTCACAGGAGGGACGGGGCTGGCAGGGCATAGATAAACCCATGTGTCTGCAGGCTGCGAGCGCGGGGCGCTCAGGGGATGCTCAGTGCCTTTCGCTGGGGAGGGAGCACCCTTCCAGGGTTCATCTCCCTGTTCAGCCCTTGGAACGTGGTGGTGACAGCAGACCCTGGTACTGGCTGACAGTCACAGAGCAGCAGCTCTGGGCTGTAGGGATGTGTTCAGCTCTTCAGTATCTTCTACACAGCCCTGGGATCTGTAGGTTTGTGTCTGGGAAGAAAATGAAGGAAAATCAAACTGTGTTCATTATTGGTGTATCTGTGGTTTACAGAAGTAACAAAGGGGGAAGTTGTTTCCTTTTCTTCCTTTTTCCTTTTCTAATTGCTCCGTGCAGCTCTCCCAGCTGATAGCAGTGATTCCTGTGTGAGCAAAGGGGATTATTGATTGTTTCTTTTCAGCTGTGTCTCTCCATAATGTGTGTGAACACAAGCCCCTCGCTGATCCCTCTGCTGGTGTTCACTAAGTCTCCCAGAATCAAGATATCATTGTGTTTAGTTGGGTTTTTTTGTTGCTCTTTTTCTGAGGGCTGACAGGACCAGTAAGTCTCAAGGAATTGTCAAAGCTGTGTTAGAAACAACACTAACAACAACAGGATTTATTTCGGGAGATGCTTTGGAAAATCAAACAAAGCCTTCTAAGCACCACAAAACATTACCTGGGTTTCTTTCACAGGGCTTCTTGTGTCTCCTTGGGATGCTTTGTGGATGCCAGTAGAGAGAATTGATGGATATTAAGGAATGATGGAATGGCAGGGCTGGCAGGGGATGCAGAAAGTAATTTTCTCACATGCTTGCTGCAAGGCAGGAGCCATGTATGTAAAGGTCTCTGCCTGCCCTGTTCTTGGGAGCTCATCCCAGTCACCCTGATGGACCAGTTTTCAGAGGCCACAACCAGCCAGCCCTGTGGTCCTGTCAAACCCCATTTTCCTCTATGAGGAACAGACATCAGACGGTGTTTATCCACGTCAGCTTCCTCAAGGTCTGTCCTGGTGGTGTTTCATTTGCTTTTTCTTTGCTTTCTTCTCTTTTGGTTAAGTTTGCCTGAAATCCCATTTCATCTCAGTGCTTCTCCCTGGGTGATCCAAGCTCCTTGGAGACCAGCTTCTGAATTCATGAGCATCATGTGCATCTGTACTGGGGCAGGGAGGAGGAACATGCTGGGGAGCTTCTCCAAAAACATCTGGGGAATGGCACTGAGCTGGTAGCAAAGGGGAATATGGATTCTGAGACTGCAGCTCTGTTTGCAGAGTATCGTTGTCACCCTGTGTGATTATTCACCCCTTTGGTGCCAGCTCAGAGAGCGGTTACTGGGGTTGTGACCAAGTTGCCTTTTCTGTTTCCTTTCCTCGCCAGTTTATCCTCTGGCTTTCCATGGCTGAGCCCGGAGAGGTTGGAGCGGGGCTGCGGGTTCAGGGGGAGCTCTGAGCACCTGCTTGGGCCTGGCTCACCCATTCTGATCCACCCTTGCAGATGCTCTGGGTGTGCTGGGCGCAGCATTGCAACCTCTTGATGTCTGTGATGGGTTCATTAACGCAGATCCAGGATGATGCTCTGGGTGCAGACGTGTGTAATCTCCTGGCTGGGGATGTGAACTGGAGAAACACAGACATCTGGCACCGGGTCCAACCCACAGAGCTCGGTGAGTCCTGAGGGGGAGAGAGCACAGGAAAAAATGAGAATCGTTGGTCCTGCTGTCTGAGGATGGAGGAAGCCTGAGAGCAGCTTCTTCAACTGGTGTCAATGGGCACAGCTCACTGGAGGGCTGAGGTTTCACCTGCTGGCTGCTTGCTCCTCTTTGATGAAGCAAAAGGATGTTTAATTGGTATGGAAATGAGCCAGCAACATCCTACATCTTCTTTTCTCTTCCTGGAAGCTCGCATAGAGGATGAATGGGGATTTGAGCTTTGCAGAGATCTGAGGTGTTTTTCCCTAAACACAAATATTCAGCCTCCTCTGCCTGTGCTCTGTCTTTTTACATTTTCCTGGTTTTCATCTGCTTTCCATGTTTCTCTTATCATGACAATGGTGGTAAAAGATAAACACCACAGCCAACAATGCTGTTCTAATAAAGCCCCAGTTGAAATAGCAAAGAGAATGCAAATTTAACACCATAATCATTTAGAAGCTGTAGTTTTTATTAAATATAAGTATTTTCCATTTCAGCTTTAGAACGTGGGTGGATTCTATTAAGTTTAATTATTTTCCTAGAGGACTGCAGAATAAAGGTGTTTCACAACTGCAGACAGCAAAACAGGGTGATTGCCTTTAGAAACAGGACGGAAGGTGCAGTTGTTAAATATGTGGCTGATAAAGACACTGTTACTGACTCAACCTCCTCTTTTGCTTCTCCACTCTGCTTTCTTCTGCTGTTGCTGTTCCCTGGAGCTCCCAGAATGAGCCTTTCAGAAACATTAATGCTCTATTTATAAATATAAGCAGCAGGAGCTTTTGCTCCTTAGCACATCGGAATGAACCTTCCCTTGGCTTCAGCCAGAGCTGGGTTGAGCATCCAAGAGCTGGCCTTTGGGCTTGGACTTCAGTGCCAAAATCCAGCTCCGCTCAGCTCCTGTCACTCTGTGGGTTCATGTCTCGGTGTCTGGTTTGTACCTGGACATGTGAGTGCCGTGGCCAAGTCTTGGCCAACACAGGACATCTACATTTCTTCCATGTCTTTGCAGGCAGCTCCTGTATATCTCCATGCAGCAGTCGTGGAAACCACAATTTGGGACCCTGCTCTCCTTGGGTACCAGGTACAGCACACAAATGCATCTCTGCAGCTGGATTTGGTGACTATTTTCAGGTAATTCCAGCTCTTTAGGAAACCATTCCAGTACCTCTTCATAGGTGGTAGTTAACTGCCATTGCCCTACAGGGATATGAGCAAAGGTGACTTGTTGCAGTTGTGTTGCCTTCATCCGGCCACTGGCTCTGCTTGAATCATTCTTTCTTGGCAATTTCTGTTGTGGGTGTATTCCTTTGAAGACTGGAGCAGCTCTGCCCTGGAGCCAGGCTGAGAGAGCTGGGCTGGGGCAGCCTGGACAAGAGAAGGCTCCTGAAGGGGAGACCTGAGAGCAGC
>JBCJKH010056794.1:0-63692 GCA_039877255.1 Loriculus beryllinus
TTGAACTCTGTGCCCACAGACAAAGAGCTAGGGGAGAAATCTAATGCTGGAGAGATGCAGTACCATGCGAGTTTTAACACCGAGAAGACTGTGTTTTCCCTTGTCCCAAAGAGCTGGCATAGGGAGCTGCCACTTTCTCCCCAGCTGGCACAGCAGCACTGGGTGTGCCAGGGCGGCCGGCTCCCCCAGCCTGCTGCACTGGGGTCTTCTCTGGTTTTTGGCTAGCGTGAAGGCTCTTTGCTTTGTTCAGTGCTCTGTAAACCTGGCAACCCCGCCGCAGCACGGAGCTGCTTGGCACGGCTCCGGCATGGCAGCTCAAGCAGGGACTGGGTGAAAGGCAGCGAACCGAAGCTGGCTGAACTGAATTTAACCGAACTGAACCGGGCCGGGCCGGGCCGGTGGTTGGGGGCCGCCGCAGCGTTTAATTGCCGCTAGCCTGGGCCCGGCCTAGACGGCCATGTGATCCTCTGCCTGCCTGCCTGCCTGCCTGCCCGCCTCTGCGCAGGGGATGGGAACGGGGATATGAAACATGCCTGTGCAGCTTCAAGGAGCCGAGCAGAATTCCCCACTGTCATCATCCTCCCCTCCCTCCCTGCAGGCTGCCAGAGGGGAGGGCTGATTACAGCTCCGCTATTGTTCAAGTAACCTACAAATGGATTTGCATGGAGGCAGGTTGGGAGGGGCAGAGGGGTGGGATTTATTAGCAGCAGCTAAATTCGTCGGGATTACTATTAGTCTGAGAGCTTCTCAATGGGAATGATCCCTGGGTGAGTGGTGGGGTGGAGGGGGGTGACTGGAAAGCTCCTTTTCTGCAAATAGGTGAAGGGGTGGCTGGCTCCAGCCCGGGGGCGGGCAGTCAGGGTGCAGCTGGCTGGGGACGGCGCTTCACCTCGGTTTAAACTGTAACCCTCTATTCCGAGCACGCAGCTCCTGGCAGCGCCGCTCATACCAAAGCCTTGACTCAGGGTTATCTGCATGCTGGGTAAGAAGCAGCGTCACCAGAGGAATGTGCAGAGAAAGCAGCCGTGGTGCTGCAAGCCTCCTCTCGCTCCTCAGGCAAATCACGGATTTAGCAGCCTGTTCTTGCCTCTGGGCCTCTGAAGGCTAACAAGAGGTAGGGGGCTGGTCCTGGGAGCAGGGCTGCCCCAAGTCTGTCTGGAAGCCAAAATAGCATTTTGCCCTTCCATAAAAGTGCTTTTTGTGTACAGCTGGCTGGGACTTTGCTAGCCATAATCGAGGACTGTGCCCAGGAAAGGGTGAAGTTTTTACGTTAGTTTATCTGTTTTCCAGATGGGTAATCTCAAGTGTTTTAGTCAAGGTCACATGGCAAATGCCTATCAGAATGAGGGAGACCATGGCCTTTGGTTACTGCCAAACTGCTTGCCTCCCTTCCTCTGGGATAAAAGCATGTTGTCACAATGACTGTGTACAGCTGGACTCAAAAGCACTTATGCGATGCAGGTGTTTGGGAACAACAGTGCTTAGTGCCAGGCTATTTGCCTGTAGCCTGTGTCCTTCCCTGAGATAGCGCCAAGGCTAGAGGCTGTTGCTGTTCTTGCTGATGCAACGTAGCAAGGGCTGGGGTGAAGGAGAGTGCATACCTGTGTGTCAGACGTAGGAGCTCCCCTTTGGCTATGATGGAGAATGAGCACAGCACAGCCAAATCAAAGACAGGAGGGGGTTGCTTTGAATTGCTGTATTCTGGACCTGTGTGAGGCAATCTTACTCTTCACTGCATGCATCATGGTAACTAACAAGAAACAAGATCACAGCGTAGCCCAGGGTTTCATTTGAACATGTCCAGGCTGGCACATGGCTGGGATAAGGACAACGAGCTTTTGTGGATGTGAATTGTGTTGGAGCTAGGGGGAGAACTAGGGAGGGAGTGGGAAGCGTGAATATCTGATCTGCTGCAGACCACTGACTTGAAGATATTGCAGGCTTATTTGATCTAGCTTGGTATGCTAGACATTTTCTCTTACAAGTCTCTTCATAGGTGTCTGTAAGTTATTTATGTAAAATAAAAAGAGAAGGTACAAAACATCTAGGATTAAAAACACTGAAAGAGCTCTCATCTTTGCACAGTAGTAAGCTTGGGAGTATTTTTTATTACTTGTTCAGTGTTGTTGATGGGCTTGACTCCCTGTTACATGTAAAGATAATTCCTCCCTGAAGAACTCAGACTGGACTGATAAGAAAGGCCAGTTGGTGCATCTATTTTATCCCACCTCCTTCAGTGAAAAATTATGCCATGTATCTTATCAAAAGGATGCAGCCTTTCAAGAGCTGTACCTTGTTAAGAATACAGTCTCATTTTTGGCAAACATTTGATGTGGTTTTGAGTGGTGCTCTCTGTCCTCCACACCCCCTCCCCCCCCCCCTCCCCCCCCCACTGCAGTCAGCTCTCCTGTTCGTCCTACTGCACTCATTCAGCTGTACTCATTGCATCATTTCTGCTGGAGGTGAGGCAGCAAGAGGTGCAGCCATCAGGGTAATATAAGTTGTGTCATCTGTGGACATGTAGTCACGTTGTGCTAACAAGGACCTGCAGCCTAAGATAGATTCATTAGTCAGCATCCTTGATAGGATGGCTTGTGTGCCAGTTAAATACTAGGAAATTATGCAGAAATTCTCATGCTCTTGTGTACCTGTCTTTCCTCATGCTAGCAGAGACAACAGCATTTCTTGGGAACTGTACTGCTCAATACAAAGAGCAGTTCCTTTCAGCTTTTTGCATGATTAGCTGCAGTTCCCTGCCTAGATCCTCCTTGTTCTGATGGCTGGATTTTTACAGCAGTGTGTTGTGCATATTTTGCAAGTCACAACTTGAAACTTCCTCCTCGCAGAAGGTTCTGTCATTTGAAGGAACCCCACCCTGCTCTTCCTTGTAGATGTGCAATCCCAGGCTATGTTGGAGCATGCCTGGGGAGGCAGGTGCAGCCTGGCTGGATCCTCCACATTGCCTACAAATAAACACTGTTTAAACAAATTGGACTAATAAGAACGTTCAAGATTCAAGTAATAATCAGGACAAGTTTTGCTCTGCAGTCTTCATTCCATGATTTTCCCATCCCCTCTCCCTCTGAGCTGTAATCCAGAATGTGTGACATGATCATGTTGCTATGGAAATCAATTACAATGTAACTCTATAGGACTGTATAACAGTAACAGTTGTTAATAGCACCTTTGTTGAAAACAACATCAGGTTAAAGTTACTTTTAAACACCCCACATTTCCTTCCTGCTGTTGCAAAGAGTTACATAAAATTAAAGATTTATTTTCTAATATTTTAAAGAAAAAAATAACTTTCCAGCATAGAGCCTTTAAACACAGTTTTATTCTTCCTTATGCAGATTTGAGCAGCAGTTGTGTAGCCATCAGGTCTGTCTTCCATCCCAGAAAACATGGCAAATGCTTAAAGCTAGTATGAGTTCTTCAAACCTTAGAAACAAGGGACCAGACAAGAGCAAGGTTATTTCTCTGCTCAACATAGGCCCTTCATGCTCCTGTCTCAGTCCAAGTCTGTGGGAACTGTAGGGCTGTCACCTGATCTACAGTTTCCTCCTCTCTGTAGAGTCACCCAATTCCTTCCTAGTACTATCTGGGAACTGTTAACCTCAGGTTCTTGTCCAGACTAGTTCTATGGTTTGATGGGGACTTATCTCATTAGCACACAGACTTCTCAATGATGTTCTGTTTCAGGGTTGTCAAGTCTTTATACTGATACACCGGCTTTCCTTGATGCTTAAAGGTGTATGGGCCTGGGTAGCTCTTTTTACTAAGCTTCTTCAGTATTTCTGGCTCTTGTTCCTTAAGGAAGTGTGGCAATGCAGTCATCAGTCTTCTCTTGATTTTTCATTTGGGCAGCAGTGGAGTGCCCACACAATTTGAGACCATTTAGTCTCAGTTCAACATTTTACCCCTCACTCGCTACTCAAGACTTTCTCTGGCTGCCTCATGCAGGAAGCTGCTGTGTTGAGCAGAGACCTCCACCCATGGCTTGAATGGCACATGACATATCTATATATGCTGGGCACATTTCTACATATGCTCCAGAGAACAATCCCTTCATATGCACAAGTTTGCATACCAGCTGCATGGTACTGGAGTTCTCTGCTGTCAGGGAGAACTTCTGTGAGCTCAAATAGGACTAATAATTCTTCTAAAGCTTTTTGGCAAGTTCCAAGTCTTCCTTGCATTTTGTAGAAGAATGCTCTAGTCTGTCACATGAATTCATTCCCTCCATCTCTATTTCCTCAATCATGTTACTTGCAGAGGAGTGCTCAGAGTGGCAGTCAGTTTAAGCTCTAGCAGCAGACCCTGTGGATGTCATTCCAAGGCTACCATTCTCATCTCTGAACATACAGGTAGTGATGTTCCCTGGCTGTTTGGCTGCTATAACTGAGCACATTCCCCATGAATGTAAGCCAGATGCAATGACATCATGCCTCTGGAGCCAGTCTCAGCTGGGCCAGAACATGAGCCAAATAGCTCAACCCTGTTTGCTGTGTGCCCCTCTCTATTTGAGGAAGTTCTCTGTGGCTACTCAATTTTAACCCTCCACACCACCAGCATTCAGAGATGCAGATGCGCATTTGAAGGTAATGTTTTAGGTCCACCAGCACAGAGCTAAGCCAGCCCAAACTACCTTTTGCAAGTCCAGCAGTACTACCCAGACCCCGTGTCAGCAATCGCTCCTGCTGAGGTGCAAGTTGCAGCTCCTGTTGCTTTTGTTGACTCTGCAGGAGGAGTGTCTGGTCTGCTGCTGGTTTTTCAGCTGCAGATAAACATTTCCATCTTTCTCCCTCACAGCAGAAGAATCCATTGAGCTGTATCTACCTATTGGTTTTGCCATTATCTTCTATGTAGATGCTTTAGTTTTCTCTTAGTGATACAGTCCATTTGACTGTCAACATGCTTCATGGTGCACAAGCTGGCTTACTTTCCCTAAAGATTATTTTTAGGGTCCCAAATCTGTTCAGTCAGCAGTTTGTCCCCTTTGCATATAGCTCGAGGGGGCTGTTTGCCACCACAAGGCAAATCATACAAACTCACCTATTTAGTTTGCTCGTGCCACTAATTCCTTGCATAATTCCTCTGATTTCTTCCCTGCTAGGTCCAATAACCTTACAGAGCTGGTTTGCTCCAGATCCATGGGTTCTTAGAGAGGTAGGTTACATTCAACAGTTTGTTTGCAAATACATGGAGGATTTGTATATGGTATAAGCATAGCATCTCCTACAAACTGCTTTTTTTCCTCTTCAGGAATTTGTGAGGTTAAATTAGGTATGTGTAACAAACACAAATGATGAAAGGCCTTGAGTCATTTCTGAGTATCATTGTTTATTTGGAAGTGTGATAGATGTTAGGTTTACAATGAAATACATCTTACTTGGGACACAAGAACTACTGCTGGTTCTTCTACTACCCCCATAGCTTGAAATACATATGACTTACAGATAGACTTACATTCTTGGCCTTCATGACTTTCCAGTGCCTCTTACAAATGCTTGAACTTACAAAGGTGGTGCTGACTTTCTACTGTATTTATTTCCTTATAGAAATGAAATTGCTGAGTGTGGGAAGGGATGGTTGCTGTCAGGGAAGATCAAGAAATTAAAATGTACCCCTTTTGGGACATATGTCAAGGAGATCTGGAGACCCTTAGCCTGAAATAGAGGATGAAGTAAGAACAAGTGCCAGAGGCAAAGGCAATAAAGGAAAACTAGACAAGCTCTATCCTTCAGGGATGAAAAAGAGGGAGACATGCAGAGTTTTCTGGTTTAAAAGAGAGATACTGTGAAGCTGTTACAATGGACCTGCAAACAAGGGCCAAATGGTTACATAGTTACAAGCAGAAAAACTTTGCAAAGCAGCAGAGGCACTGGAAATAAAATTAATACGACATTTGGCCAGTAGGTTGTGAGGTGAAGAGTCCCTCGCTATGATTCATCCATGAGTAGGAAACAATGAGAAGATCCTGAAACGACAGGCAGCAAATCATCAACAGCAAAGTTGCCACAAGATGATGGCTCTTAAATGTGGATCTTGTCAAACATCTTGGTGGTCTTTGTTGTTATTTTCTTGTATGAGCCAAAGATGCGTAACATATTTTGCAGAAGACAGAGAGGTGGTCTTTTAGAAATGCTTACAATTTGAATACTAAAGGAGAAGAAACAAGAATGGATGTTGAAAAGTTTGAAAATACTGTTTAAGCATAAAATAATCAAACCAGTAGCACTTGGCACACTGGCGATAGGTGAATGAGGCAGACAGCAGCAGGTGAAATCTATGGCATACACAGCTGTGCACACTGTGAAGAAAACATTTTCCTCAGCGTTTTGCCTAGCTTTCAATTAAAGGTATCAGAATATTTGAGGAAGACCTGATTGCCACTTGATAACTAACTGGAAGCTCACCTCTGTAAAATGGGCATCTTTGATCAGAAAGCAAATGCCAGGATCCATACGAAATGAAATACTGAATCCTGTGTGAAGCTTTGTATTGCCATTACAGACACCAAAGATGTGCCTGTATCTGAAAGAGAATTGGTGACCCTGTCTTAAAAAAGATAATGAACCACTTAAAGGGTTTTGGAGATAAGCCCATGAGAATAGAGACATGCAAAAATGTCTCTGCAACACAGCAGAAGTGCAGTTGTTGTTTATTTATTTTACAGCTAAAGCCCCTTAGTATGCGTAAGGCCTTGTAGACAGATAGGTAAGTCTATGCCTGAGGAATTTGCCTTTTGAGCATGATAGAATGAAGCAAAGGAATTCTGTTGGTACATGTGCAGAGCAGCGGGAGGCAGAGAGAGCCACTGGAGAGGAGAGGTCAGGGTCAAAGGTGTCACCAGGGTCCTCCCAGCATAGGTACTCACCTTCCAGTAAGGCAGTCCCCTCTGGCATTGCTGTGCAGAGGGAAAGCTTCTTGTTTCATTATCTGTGTGGTGTGACCTGTCTGCTTACAACTGCAGTCCTGTAGGAAATACCCTCCAGACTCCACAGAGTCTGTCTTCACTGGCTTCTTTTTCTAATATGCAGCTGCTTATACAGCAGCTCTGTATTTATATGCACAGAAAAGCAGCTGGATTGCACAAACAGCAAAAAAATATCAGTGAATGTTTGAATTCAAATGCAAATGGGGGGGCATCTGTGTTGCAATTCTTTATTATTTATGCACTTGAGATTTATTTGTGCAGATAAATTTTAAGTCAAATTCTAAATGTGAAAAAAGTGGAATTGCACATTTTATTGTAAAATTCATGGAAAGTTACCAAACACGGTACAAAATCAGTATCGTTTGATATGTGTAATTAGCCAGCACATCAGCAGACCTAGAAATGTTCATCAAATAGACTAATCATTTTAAGTGATGAAAATCTTGAGTATTTCCTAATCCAGTTGCAGCTAATTTCAGAACAGAAGAAAATAATATTAATAGAATATGGTTTTGTTGCATATTACTTGCTCAGTTCTAACATTATGTATGCAAATCAGGTAATTTTGTACCTAATTGCCTGATTTGCATGCATAAATGTAGGTTGCACATGTGCAAATTTTTTCATTCAAATGTAGTATATGCTTAATATATACAGTGGCTGAAAAACTTGAATCCTTATGTATGGATCACTCAGAATTTTCACTTCAGGAAAAGCAAAGTTTGTCACCAGTTTTGGAGGTCAGATAAAGTAGGTAGGCTGCTTTGGGTGAGTTTGCAGGTGTAGTCACCCTGGAGCTGTTAATTTGCCTTGAGAAATGAGCAATGATGTGAATACCCAGGGAGATAAGTAAATAAAAGGGATCCTGTTGCTTTAAATGCCATGAGAAAATCACAGAAAAATATGACACTTGCCAAGTGGAAAAAGGACAGAATCACTCAGAAGGAAATGTGGCCTTTGAAGCATAAGATGGTTTAACAGACATGAAACCTAAGATGGAAAGTGTAAAAATACGGTACTAAAATCTACGTGCATTAGATTTTTTTCCAGGTAATTTCATGGCTATGAAAGGAATTGGACTGACAGTTCTTGTGAATGAAGTTATGAGACCATGAGCAAGAAACAGAAAACCTTTTGTTCTGCCATGTCATGTGTTCCACCTCTGATCTGGAGGAGAGGGAAGTCCTGGACCTGGAACTTTAGCAGAAAAAGGAACAGTCAGGCTCAAGCCTGTTTCTCTTTGGAGCTCCCAGTGCTAGGACTGGATGCATTGTCACCAGCAGTTTTCATAACAATGTGGAAGGGCAGGAAGTGTCCTTGAGAAAGGGAACTAAAATTACCAACAGCATTTTTTACTGTGGCATCATCTGTAGTCTAATAAACAGTGGGAGGCTGTTTTCTCCCTATTACTCAGAACTCCTCTGCAAGCTTTATTTGCATACACATGGGTGACAAATACTACTAAAATAAGCATGTAGAAAAATCAAAAGCAATTTGGAGGCACATATGGACTCACAGTTCCAAATTCTCATTCACACTAGTATGAAGTGCAAGCAGGGTCAAAACAGGTATATATGCTCCTTCCAAGGTTCCTTCAGGCTCGCAAAAACTGTAAAGAGTTATGGATGTAAATTAGAATTGGCACAAAATACCTTTCTATCCATCTAAGGGCAGATTTGTCATAGACCTGTTGACATGAGTATGATAGCAAGTGATTTCTGACCAGCGTAGCTTTGCTAGCAAGAACTTTCTAGGGTCAATGTGTTTATAATGGCAAACCCATGCTTTTCTTGGAATAGGGGAGTTTTCTTGAGAAAGGGAAACAAGCTGGTGAAAACGTTACTTTCTGTCAGAAGATACAGGCAAGGAGGGGAAGGTAAGCAGGGCTGGAAAGCACGTTTGTATGGTATGACTGGAAGCCTGTGCTCTGCCTGGAGAGTCACGGGAGAGCTGGTGCCACAGCTCCTTTTGTCTCCTCACTAGAGAGCCTTCTCCTGATACCACAGATGTACAACATTGCTTGAATAAACTCTGACTATATTTGTAGTGCCTTTGCAGGTTACCTGCTCTGGAGAATGCTCCCTAATGCAGACTTGACTTTCAGCTCCTTTTCTTGCTCCCAGGTGTATGAAACAGTTTCAGTGTAGATGAGAATCAAACTCACCTTTTTTCCTTCAGAACAGCACATGCAGAGGTCTGTACAAAATAAATAAACCCAGACCCTGGGCTGTATTCCCAGCCCGCTCTCTGAGTGTTTAGCTAAAGCGCAACTTCTGTTAGATTGGAGAGATGCTCTGTTATTTGACTAAATGCTGATATTTCTACTTATTTTCATTCCATCATAGAGTAAAAGGACACTTTCTATTTTCCAGTGTTTTCAGTAGGAGTAAAAAGCACTGCCTGAAAAGCACTTCAATCTTGGAGATTGAAGGTTTCTTCTTTTTCACAGAATGTATATAGCTTGGGTAATACTAACTTCCTCCTCAACAGCTTCCCCTTCCTCCCTGCTTCAGTGTTCAGGATTGATTCCATTCTTGATCTCTTTTCTGAGCCTGTTACTTTGGGTGTTTTCTGCAATTGAGGCAATTACTGCCTGTTGCAATGCAGGGTTTCTTGGTGGGCAGCAATTCTGTGAAACTGAACTGAAACTGCAAGTCCATCTCAACAGAGCATACAGAACAGGCACTATATTTCAGTGGCCAACAGCCTAGGCAGAGGAGACGCATCGCATACCCTGCTCCCTGAACCATTGCTTCCCACAAAGCAAGGCCCCCAGGGAGGGGTTGACACCGTAAGTGTACTAGGACAGGGCAAACTTATACCAGAATCCCAGAAGGAGAAGAACATTCCCATTGTTCATCTGTTAGTTGTCGCCTTGGAGATTAGTTTCTTGACTCAGATTTTACATTAGTTCATAACACATTAATACTACATTTTTGCAGAGAGAAACATCTTTCTTCTGGTTGCCTTTTTTCCCCCTTTCTATAATCCCTGGTTGGCAGCTAAAGTGGTCTAACATTTCTACAGAACTGATAAGAGAAATGACTGCCAAGGAGAGAATGGTTTCTTGAGCACATCCCTCCCCTTGGGTTAAATATAGGTTGCAGCATCCCAGCCAGTATAATGAAAAGATTGGAGAAAAATTACGCGCTGGTGTAGTTTCTGCTTTGTAGTAACGGAGTAAAACATTCACAGTTGTGAAAATCATACCTGCAAAGACAAGTTCAGTCAGCCTCCACCTTTACAGTGTTCAGTCCACACGCTGAAACATTTCCCATTTGAACCAAATCCTCCAGCCCTTGTGTTTTATTGCTTTGTGATGTGCTGTTGGCTACAGCATACTGGTTTATTGTCTTACCATGTGCACTGCAGTACTCACATTGGTTTTGTACTGCAGGGTTGCACAGGGTGCTGCACCAGCAACACCCAATCCTTTTGATTGTAAAATATGAAAGCAAATCTGGAGAGGTTTTACCGCTATGTAAAATTAGATCTGTATTGTATTGTTGTTGCCAAAGATACTCAATTTAGAACACATTTGCAGTTGCCATAAACTCTTTGCTTTGTAACCTGAAATCATCTGTATTGCTAGGATGAAAATCTTCAGATTCAGAAAGTGGTTAAAATTCAAACTGTAAAATGAGCCCTGAGAAACATTTAATCTTTTTAATTCAAACATGATCTCCGCATCTTCTCTACATATGCACATGTATGCACATGCATTCCCAATCTTGCATATGCTCACACATTCACAAGCTCACACACACATTCACAGACGCTCTCACACAGAGAATGTGTTCTGCCATGTAGCTGGTACACAGGGTATTTTTGAAGACAGAACAAGATGACTGTAAATTGACACTTCCACCCACTAGTGAAAAAAAGCCAAGAAAACCTCAGTAGAGAACGAGTTTTATAATTAATGCTGAACAATTTTCATTGACAAAGCAAAAAGAAGCAAATGGATGGCTGATTTAAATGTTGAATGATTAATGCACAGAGAGGCGGCTGAGCAAAAAGACAAATTCAGGAGCAACTATGGAAATTTATGTATGAGAGAGTCAGCACCATATTCTGATCTCAGTTACACAGTTGTAAATCTGTTATCTTAATGGAAGTATTCAGCTTTTATATTTGCATGGCATAAGTGAAAATAGAATTTAACCCAGAATGCGTTTGTGATTGTGTATTTGCATGACTGAAAGGGAAGAGATGTGTATGTTTGCATGTGATAAACTGCAAATGCATGAGACTTTTTGTATCTCTTGGTGAGAAATGCGGAGAATGAATGTGTGTGTGATTGTGTATGTGCGTGCCAGTTGTGGGGCTGTCTGACAGGGAGTGGGAGGGTGAGAACGTGTTTATTCCTAGACTCCCTGGTTGAGTGAAAATGGCTCCTGGAAATGCCGTTTCAGATTAGAGAGCGACGGCTGGAGAGGTGGAGATTTCATTACCTTCCTCTTTGTGTGAAGTTCTGGAGCTGGTAATGTAAAAGCGTAGCTATAAATAATCCAGTCGCACCTGTGGTGTCCTCGAGATTTATAGTGCTTGCTAATGACAGAATCTTTGGGGTGTTTCACTACACAGAGCAAAATGAGAAATAATCACCCCCCAAATGCCGAGGCAATGCGAACCCCACCTGTCTTTTCTCATGTGCCGGGCAAGGAGAAGTTCTCCTTCCCACCAGACACCCAGGTTTATTCCTGAATTAGTGTGTAATGCCCATCACCATGCACAGAACTCTCTCATCCTTGCCTGGAGGGCTGGGGCTGATCCCCACCTGCCTTGGGTGTGTGTGCTGGGAGCCGAGTGGGTGGAGGTCACAGGCAGCAGTTTGCTGTGTGCAAGCTTTTGAGATGCAGGGGCTTTATTTTTAGCTGCTCCAGATTCTCTCCTGGCTGGGATATGATGCTGAGGAGTTTATTGCCGTAAGGATGTGCCTAGAATACCAGGCAGCCTCAGAAATTTACTGTGCCGCAGAGCCCTGACTCAGTGCTGCTCTGTGACTTTCCTGTGTTGCTTCCGCACTGGAAAGAGAGAAAAAAATGGTTCCTTGTGTTCCCGGCTGCTGCTAGCGCTGGAGGGACAGCTGCTGTGATTTAGTGTGGAGCCCTGTTGCAGGGGAGGACAGCAGCTTTAGACAGGCTAAATTGTAGTTCACTCAGTGAAGCTCCTGTCAGACTTCTCAAAAACTACTCTACATTTTAGAATGGGAATAAACACACACTGCCTTTCATTTGTGCATTTCCCAAGAGTGTCTATAATACCCCTCCAAGTAGTTTTTTGCAGCCGCACACACTAAATGCTTCCAAAATGTTAGGGGTATTTCACAGGTACCTTTTCTGTGGGACATTTCAGTGGAGAATGTGAAGAGATGGCTGCGGGTGCATTCTTGTACCCCTGCCTGTGGAAGATGGACAGGCAGCTCCCCTGCAGCCGGACGGGTGAGAACTGGCTAGGGGTACTCCCTGTGGTGAATCCTATAGAAAATGAAATGACATTTGTGGTTCTGTCCCACTGATGCAGGTGCACCTGCAGGTTTGAAATGGTGGTTTCTACCCCAAAACCCACTTGAATTGTGAGACCTAGTATATTTGCAGAGTAAATTTCTAATTATGAAAGATCAGCAACTGACTTGATGGCAATCTAAATTCTGAGGAGCCTGGCTTGTCCCTTACAAGCCCAGTGAAACAGCATAAATGCTAGATGAAGAAGGATGATTTGTACCCTAAGATACTTCAGAAATGAGGAACAAATATGAGATACGCTGGGAGCTGGACACTCCCGATCCATTTGCTTGAGAAAGACGGTAAGACCCCTTGTATTCCCCTAGGTTTTGGCTCTATCATACTCCTCAAGGAGTGGGCTTTCCTCCATTTTCCAAGCTAAACGATCCTATGATCACCGCCCGAAGGAGGCTGGAAAGGAGCTGAAGCCCGTCTGCTCTTGTTCGACCCGACCCTGCTCGAGGCTCCCTGCTGCCCCCTTGTTGCTGGAAGCATCGCTGGAAAAACCGGCGGACTACTTGTTTTCACGTTGTGATGTGAGCTTGACTAATATCCTCACATTTGGGGGAAAATCGTTGACCTCACATCGGAATGTCTGTGTCACTGCTGTGGTATCCGGAATAATAAATACAGCAGCAGTGCCTAGTGCTTGTCTGAACTGCTGCATTGTCGGAAATGCAAACATGAGTGAGGGACAAACTATAGAGGGGAGAGGTTTGTAGGCAAAGGCAACATGTTTTCCCGACTTTTTAGTCCTGTGAAATACAGATGAGCTTTCAGCCATCCAAGCTTTCCCATCACACTCTTATTTTCCTTGTGTGCTTAAGGCACTGCAGCTACAAAAAGCTACTGCTCTAGTAAATGCTAGAGAGCGAGGCTGCAGTGGCGAGCGTGTTTCCTTTCCAAAGCAGCCCCACCAAGTGCCACACACACAAAGCCTGGAGCAGCTCCGTGCAGGAACAGGATATCTTGCATTTTAATTTTGTGTTATTCATTCTTTACTTTGCCTGGGTCACTGGAGCTCAAAAGTTGTTGCCATCTACATTGTAAACAGAAAATCTATTTGAAATTATTTTAGTGGCTCACAGCTCAGTTCCTGCTTGGTTTGCTGGTTGGTTTCTCTTTTGAAAAAAATAATCAAATTGGACTCTAAATTACTCCTTGTTTGCAAAGGCCAGTGGCTGTGAATGGGATACGGAGAATGAACTCTACTCTGTCCAGTCATGAATGGTAGCCAGGTCAGTGCTGAGCCGCATTGGCAGTAGGAAGTGATGTGGGAAGCTTGCTCTGCCATTTTCTGTTCTGTAGACGAGCAGCGGATTTAATTCTCAGAGGCTCCCAAGCCTATAATAAAATTGCAATGGGAACAAAACCCTGACCCGGAAGGCGGTGGCAAGTTCTACTTGTCCTCCATAGTTGTGAGTGTAAGTGTGGCTGTGCATCAAGGGAGTTGTGTGACAATTTTGTGGAGCCTGGGTAGCAGAAGAATCCCATCCCCCAGTGTTCTGCTGGAGTCTCTGGGAGGTATGTATTTATACTGCTAGTGAAAAACAGAAGGAGAAATCAGAGTGTCTCTAACACATGTAATCTGCAGAAAAAATACACATTTGCATGTCTGTTTTAAGCAAGGAATCTTTGCTGCTAAGGCAATAGTGGTGGGCCTGCTGTTTCCCTCTCTCATGCTGTTTTCTAGGCCCACTTCCATGAACGTGCATTGAAAACCTGGCATTTTTCTTGGACTGGCATCGCAGGGTGACCTCATGCACTTACTTGTCATCTCAGCACTTTCAGCTTCAGTGTTCCTCCTGATAGTCATTAAAAAAATATTTAGCATCCAAAGCGGGGAAGGTGCCCTGTGGCCTGCTG
The DNA here is from genome assembly GCA_039877255.1 of Loriculus beryllinus. Classification (NCBI taxonomy): domain Eukaryota; kingdom Metazoa; phylum Chordata; class Aves; order Psittaciformes; family Psittacidae; genus Loriculus; species Loriculus beryllinus. The sequence continues at coordinate 14,314 of JBCJKH010056794.1, forward strand.
CGTTCCCCACAGACAGGCCAGGGAAAACAGAGCCCCAGAGCGAGCGCTTTCTGCGGGTGGAGGAGTCATTTCAGGGCACTTCTGTCCACTTGGAAACTGCAGAAATGTATCACATCTGCAAAACAGTGTCCAGACCCCAAGCACAGTGTCCTTCTGCATTTGAAGGTGTTCAGAAGGATCTTTGCAAGGTGATTCATGTAAAAAAGGGGGGAAAGACATCCTCATTTTTAATAAATCACCACTTTTAGAGGCCTCTGGGAGGCTGAGGTGAAAATCTGCTTTCCCTTTAGTTTTGTGGGGTTTTATCTGCTTTCTTTTTAATCACATGTGCAGGAGCTTGTTTTCAGAAAAGCTGCTGAGGACTCCTGAACCTTTTAGCACTGATGGTGTATGTGCCTGACTTTTTTATAGAGGAAAACAAAATGGAAGCTATTATCTGAAGGGAGCTTTCATCATAGCAGCAAGGCGGAGAGCTGCTCAAATGTATTAACACAACATGTGAGACAAATGTCTCCTCCTTCAAGCCAGCTTCTGACCTCGACAGAGAGAGCTTTCCACTAAGCTGGCTGTTTACAGCCGCACTCTGGCATCCATCTTGGGGTTTGTGGGATGCAGTTTTCATTCCTGTCCCTCCATCCAATCGGGCACAAGCAGCACATACTCCTCTGCCTTCAGCCCCATCCCCTGGGTACGCTGACATCTTGCTTTCCTCCCACCCGCCTCTCCCAGCCCAGCCAGGAAGCTGAATTGACAGAGCACAAGGGGGCCTGGAGCCAGGGAGTAACCCTGCTGCTGTGTGGGGAAAGCTAAATTTGGGAAGCATGATTTCTCCTGTGCTGCCAGGCCTGGGTGGGCAGCACCATCTCCCTGTGACTCTGCAAAGCAAATTACCTCAGTAGCGTGAGCTTGCTGCTCTTCCTCCCCGTTCCCTTCCCTTCCAGGATGAAAAGCCACCAAATGCGGCAGCAGGAGCTGATTTAGGCCACTGGTGTTCTGTCCCTTCAGAAAATAGGGCTGGGAGGGATGATGGAGGAGGGGCTGCAGAGTGTGCTGCTGACCTGCTGAATTATGACTTTAATGCAGTCGCTTTAATAACTTGCTGTAGTTCCAACCACCAGATGCAATTTATGGCAAAACAGGCGCCCAGGCATTTTTCTTTCTATGAAGACTAAGCAGATCTCTGATTACCACCCCCTCCCCCCAACCCATTACCTTCCCTGCTTGCTCTGCTAATGGAAAAATGTTATGTGTCTGTGTGCTTTTTCCCCAAGCCCTGTTTTCAGGAAATGGTGGAGAATGAGAAACTAACACATGCGCACACACACGCGTTTGCGGGAAAGATTGCTTTTGCTCTCCGTTCTTCAACCACGCAAAATTCCTCCTGCTAGCAGAATTGCTGATCCTCTTCCTAAAACCTTACAACCTCAACCAGAGGCCAGGCAAATGCCAGGTTGGATATGCAGTGAAAATGAAAGACCCCTTCCCTCCATCTGACCAAAATCATCTGAAGTCTGAGTGATTTCACTGCATAATACAAACCCCACTAAGTTTTAATGTTGTGTTTGATGGCTGTACACAATAGATGGGTGCATTAAAAAAGCAATGCACAGACAAGCAGGCAGGTACCTTGCCAGTTCTCCTATCTTAAAGGCCTATTAATTTTCCACCTAAAGGATGAATTCTTCTTCCAACTCTCCTCCTCTCTCTCCTTTTCTGTGATTTACATGATCATTTGCTACGTATATTATGAATTACTGTTTATCTTAGTCCACAGCTTCAAAGCAATTTCCCAAATAAATTTCACTGGATCAATAAACTCGGATTCTGTTTTCTTTTCTAAATTGAGGGAAAGAAAAATAGTAAGAAGAAGTAAATGTTTTCCTTTTAGCCAAATGGAACAAAATTCCGAGTTAAACAGATGTGCCCGTTTCTGAATTCTGAGGGCTCACACAGAAGCCCTGTGATTCAGCTGTTCTTATTTTTGCTTTCCCTTTCCAAAAAGAAAAAGGGCACTTGGAACTGCAGCCCTGAAGAAATGGCATGTACTGCTCTGAACCCATCGAAAGGGTGTCCATACAAGGCATCGCAGATCAGTCCTTCATGACCATGAAATATTTATCAGCAAAGCAAATTCCTCCTAGTAAGTCCTGCAAGTACAATTTGCAGTGACCTGTCTCTGAGCTTTCAAAAATGAGTAGCAGACTACTGCAAAATGTCCAGCTCCTCATTCAGCTGGAATAGCATTTTCCTCTCAAGCTTTGAGATAGCTAGATTAATATGTAGCACAGACTGCAAATTTCTTAGTGAAGAAGTAGCAACATATGGGAGCATTCATGTTGCAGAGACAAGAGTATAAATTGGACATTTCCACGTGAATTGGGTCTGATGTGTCTGTCTAGCTGTGTTTACAGTGACCTGCCCTCAGCCTGTACTGGATCACATTACTGTCTCTGGCTCTGCAAGGCACACACTCAGCTGCGCAGGTATTTCTTGTGGGTGTGATGAGTTGTCTTTGAACAACTGAATATATCTCTGCTGACTACAGAGGGAGCCGAGACCAGATTCATGACTTTCAGAGGGTTAGAGTTAGGTGAAATGAATCTTTGCTCAAGCATTCAACCACAGCTCCTTGGCTTGCGCCGTTAGCTTCCTGAATTCCCAGATGATCTCCCTGCCACAGCTTAGCCAGGCCTGGAACTGCTTATTTTCTCAGAAGGGATGAGGTGAGATGCAGTTAGTTCAGCGAAGACATCAGCCTTTCAAAATTATACGTAAAAGTATGTATTTGTACTCTTGTTTCTCAAATGATGCCATAAATATGCTTAATACTTTGCAGGCTTAAAGCACTCTCCCCAGTTGTGATCATCTGAAAAAAAACCCAACCCTATTCAGTTTTTGTAAAGCCACAATGGAAAGCATCCATACAGTGATCTGACAGTAGTACATGCACACATCAGAAAGCAGATGCTTTAATTCATTCCTGCTGCCCATGGGGCAGTTCCCAGCCCAGTGTTGCTCCAGAGGGAGGAAGGAGCTCCCCTTAGGCCCTGGAGAGCCGGCTGGGGCTGAGGGGCCTCTGCAGTGGCTGTGCCGGATTTGGGGCCACTTGGTGTCCGCTTTGCCCAGGGTGACAAAGGAGCAAGAGCCAAACCTGAGGCTGGAAATTCAGGCAGTTATTATGTAGTCATGAAATTGTGTGGAGATGATTAAGGGCAGCAGTGTGTGACTACAGGTATGCTTTGTGACAGCAGAGCTCATTCTGGAGGCTCCTCGGATTCGGGTAGGTTTTTCTTTTTGAACCTGGCCTTTGATTAAAAATGCCTCTCTTCCAGCTCCCATTGCCTTTTAAATGGCTCTGCAAAGCCCTCTCGCGGTTCCCAGCTCACATCAGAGGCAGGGCTGGAAGTGTTTCACTGCAGAATAAACATATGGGCTGTAAATCCTGTGATTCAGAAGATTCGCCTGCAATATTCCTCTCCACTGTTGCCATAGGTAACCAGGCTCTGCAAAACACCATTTACCCTGGAATGCAAGGAGACTCAGCAAGGGCACTCTGCTTAACCCTTTCCTGGCAGAAAATCCCGCTGATGATCTCAGCAGAAGAGGCTCCTGTCTCTCGGGCGTGTAGATTCACACACAAATAAACCCGCAGCAGATAAATGACAGCAAACTCCCAGAACGCCGCACACGGCCCCGGCATATGCACATCCACCCTGTGGGAATGGCGGGTCCCTTCTCATGCCCCTGGAGTGGGGCAAACACTGGGCATGTCGGGGGCTGTGTTTCTGTGCCTGCTGACTCCCCGGGGCTCTGTGCCTCCTTGCCCTTTGCCCCCAGCCCCGGGGATGGGTTAAACTCCTCTAGCGGCAGTAGGCAATGGAAAGCAACTGAGTCAGCCTGGCGTTGTCTGCAGTCCACATCCAAGGTTTGCAGAGTGGTGTTTGTTGAATTGCTTAAGACAGGACTTTACAGAGTAAGAATTTAGAGTTCATGGTAACCACAGAGCTTTTCTTTTGCAGCTCACAGGGGATCCCTAAGGTTTACAAGGTTTTGCCAATGCCATCTAACGGGGACCTATCAAGTTAGACAAGGCTAACACCGTTTTTTCCTGCCTCAATCAAGGCACTCTTAACATCTAATGTCTTCTACTCCATTACCTGTGTCTGGGAATGGGGACAATCAATAGTTAGGTCCATGGGCTGTGTCAAGCAAAACCTTTTGTGCTCAAAGGAGTTTTCCTAAGAGGCAGACACAGGGTCCTAGTATAGTTCTAAAGTCCCTCCTCTTACCTTATGGATCCAGTCACTGTGAGAGGCCTTGCAGCTGTCTCAGGCACTTGAGAAGGCACCTGAGGGGTCTGGACATATCTGTCTTATACATTAAAACTGATGCCATGCTCAATGAACATATATGATCTATACATAAGTACCCATACAAGCATCTGAGCTGTACATTTGTGTCACCAAACTGTGTGTTACAGAACAGAACATGTTGGATTCATTCATTGGATACAGTCATATAAATGTCACTCTTCAACAAATTAAACAGATGGGAGCAGAGTTCAAGATGAGCTGAATTTGCATTTGCTGCAGCTCAGGAGAACGGAGCAAAATGTGGCACCCAATTTACTGTTTTGCTCCTCTAACTGTGACCTACCTGTGGGCTGATCTGGATCCCAGCAGAGCAGAAGGAGCCAAAGTGATGTTCTAGGTTTGAACAGTGTTGCTGCAGTCTCAACATCAGTGCTGCCCAGAGAGCAGATAGCAGCATATGCTCTGCCTTTGCCCTTCTTCCCACATGGAGCTGAAGAGGATGTGCATGTGAAGAGTAAATGCCTAGCCCTGAGTTCAGGCAGTGGTTAATTTATACTGCAGAGGAGCTGCAGGTGAAACTAAGGATCTACCTTCTTTCCCAGTTTCACAAGTGCTGTTACAACCCCCCTAAATATGCTGTATTTTAAACCACTGTTGTCTTCTTCCTCACACTCCCCTCTGCAGTTCAATGCAGACACACATATATACCACCAAATTACTATTTCTTTTATTACACAGTATTGCTTTAGGGTCATCTACAGATAGGTAAAACCGCTTAATTCCTGCCCCAAAGAGTTAACCATGTTGGTTACTTTTACAATGAAAGTCTGATGGGAATGCAGAGAAATCAGGAAATGTGGATAAGGCTGAAATTACATTCATAAGAGATCTTGCAGTGGCTGGGAATCACAGCCCATGCATGGACAAGCCTGTATTGAGACTGCTGTAATCCCTGGGCAGAACAGGGGGGAGTGAAGGAGAGGTCAGTGTGCTTTGTGGGATTCTCTGGCATTACTGGGGCAAGGGGAGTTAGTCCCTCTGTTATTTGAACAGTGAGGAAGTATTTTTTTAAGGATCTTTTGAATGTTGCTTGAATAAAAAGGAACAGGCAAGAGAAAATGACCCCAAATCATTAGGGGATTGCTGTCTGCGGAAAAGTGCACATACAGAATCAAACTGTTCTCCTGCAAAATCCTTTTTTTTTTTTTTTTCCCATGGCTTGTTTCCGTGCTACCACAGAGAAGAATGGTGAAGAAAAAGGCTGATGTACAAGGAAAAGAGGCTTTTAAGGATTTCCAAGAGCGACTGAATGGGTGTTGCTGGTTCAAATTCTCCAGACTGCTGTTATATCAGTCTGGACCTGGAGATAAATTGTCAGCCCTAAAGCAATGCAGGAAGCACAGTGATATTTATGTGTGCTCTGACTTTTGGGATTTACAGGATTTATTTTGCATACCCCCTTGGCATTGCTAGAGCCCGTCTGCAAACCTAACACTTGATCCTCTGTTGTGCAAGCCCCCTGGGAGCTGTTGCTGTTTAACTCCGGTGATACTGTGGGTACCTGCTGAGGTGCTGGGGACAGGTTGTGTGGTGGGGAAAGGGGAGCATGAGGAGTCAGAAACCGGTGGGTTTTTTGTGGGGCAGATCAGAGCTATAACTGAGCCTGTCATGCCTCAGCCACTACCTGAAGATCCAAAACCCACTGGAAATGCTGAAAATGCAGAGGCTGGAGTGTGTTCTTTTTCCTGGGTTTATACAATTGCCTTGAGTCAAGGGTATTTAAATGTCAAGTTTTTATGTAGTTCCTAAATTTACTTAGGTTTGGTTGTTTATAGGAGAAGGTTTGTGTCCTTGTGCGCTCCTATCTCTGTGTTTGAAAGATAAATGCCAAGGCTTTCTTCTGGGGCTTGTGTTTTTCCACAGCTGAGGTGACACCCTCCCATTACATTTAACCTTCTCCCCCAGGAGCTGATACAGTTTATTTCTTTTGGAAGGGAAATATCAGAGCCTGAGCAGGCCCCAAGCAATTTTCTTTGAATGCTGCCTTGGCTGGGGCTGCAGAAGCAGTGACAAAGAGGAGATTGTGGCAGAGCGTGCTAGCTGGGAGCTCAGGCAGGAAAGGGTTACCGTCTGCGCAGCTTTCTGTGTCTGCAGCTCCAGGCAAAACCCAGAGAGAGACAATGATGTCAGCACTACCTCCAGGCCCAGGGCCCCTTGCCTGACAATGTGGGCAATCCAACACATTCCAATCTGCCACAACAAGAGCATTCATGCTCCTATTTCCTGACCTCTTTGGATTAAAACATGTGGAGTTAAATATACCTCCAGCCCCATGCTCATGCACTTGCATTGCACCAGAAATAGACTTACGGGAACTGGCTGCAGCTTTTGCCACCCGACACTCGACACTCGGGATCTGTGTCAGTGTTGTCATCAAGAAAAGCACACGTTGGTCCTGTGGGGAGATTGTACAGTCGTGTCCACATAGCTGAAATACAGTTCGCTTTTGTGCCTTGCAGTGCTGCATGTAATCAGCGTGCAATCAGAAAGGGAGGGAGGAAGGGCAGCTTAAATAGAAAATGAAGATTAGTCAGAGGCAGTGATTTCAGCCTTTTAACTGTATGAAACTTGCTGAGTTGTTTAGTACTGCATGAAAAGTCCTGACAGCAAAGACAGACCTTGGCTGAGCTGGATGTCTGCACTCAAGGCTGCTGGAAGAGGCAGAGCATGTGGCAGCCTTTCTTTGCACACTGCCATGCCAGGCTGGCAGGCACAGTGAGAGCAGCTCTGACAGGGAGAAGCTTTTTTGTGTGCTTTACAGGGAAGCTGGTCTGCTAGTGCAAAGTGCTAGTAACAGGAGGATTTTCTTGCTGTTGTTATTCACGATGCCGGGATGCGGGGGGGACGTTCTGTTGCATGCACATGGATATCCTGTTGTTTCTTTTCCACATCTGTGTGCGTGGTGTATCTGTGGCTGTGTGCCCATATGTATCTGAGTGTCTCCATATTTATCTTTCATTCTGTGACTGCAGTGCGCAGACTTTTTCCTTTTAAGTGTAGGAGTTGCATTTCTTTCTGTGCACAGATTAATGTTCCTTTGCTAAGGAAATGGAGGAATAGCTTGTATTTCATTTATGTCTTGCTCGACAAAGGGCTTCACAATTCAGAAATATGAATGAAGAAGAAAATGAGAACTCTTTTCCTTCCCCTCTCTTGTCTACAGTCTTCTTTCTTCTCTTCCCAGTAATTTATTTTATCTTCCTTTTCCGCCATCAGACTGCAAACACTTCCTTCCATAACAAATGTTTTCAATGTAACCTATCCTGCCTGCAGTCGGGTCCCTTTCCATTGTGTGTTTCTTGTAGTCTTCTCTTTTTTTTAACTCATAGTGGGCCTCAACTCAGCAGATTCCTGCGGCAGTTTGGTTTACTGTCTCGCCCCTTCATTTGGCCCCTGCCTGTAGCACTCAGAATTTCAGAGAGCAGAACACAGGGAAGCAGAACAAAAATAAGCTCCCCAAAATCTGCCGTTCCCCAGTGGCTCACAAGGGTCTTGGAAGAAGGTTTAACTGGTAAAATCCTTATTGAGTGCTTGGAGGGGTGAGGCCAAATAGTTAATGTAGGATAAAAGCTGCAAACCTCTTAATTCTCTTACTGTTTGGCTTAACCTTGCCTTGACTCTGAAGAGATGGCAGTAAGTAAGGATGAGCTTGTTTTAGAATTAGGATTCTCTCTTTCTGCCCAGCCTCTCCTGTGCCAGTTCCAGTATTACGGGGCATCCATCAGTGGTACAAACTTCTCTATCAGTTTCTGTTGGCAGAGGTTTGGAACCACCTCACTTCCCAATTAGTGTAATCAAGGCCAAGACCCTGGTATCTTTCCCAAGAGCTTCCTCCCCCCTGTGTGCATTAGATTTCACCAGTGGCACAAATAAAGAAGCTGCCTATAGTGTCAGCCACTCTAAGTGAGACATACAGACAAGTTAAAGTGGCAATATGCATGATGTCTGTCATCCAGATATTCCAGAGCATATAACAAGCTGTGATTAAATCATTCAAATGAAGGACTTCAAAGGGGTCTGTCTGTGCAGACTGAGGATCTACATGTAAAAAATCTCCAGTCCTTTCTCACCTTGGTATCTGATTTGCCACCAGTCTGCCTGCTTTAAACTAGCCATTTCACACTGGTCTTTAATTTTTCCATCAGTACTACCAGGGGTTAATAATACTTAAGAAGCTGTTTTGAAGGAAACTGAGAAGGAGTCTCTTATTGAAGGAGTCTCTGTATGAAGACTCCTTTGATAGGAACTTGCATGCAGGTTTGAAGTTCTTCAGGAGCAAAGTGGAGGAAGCATGTTCAGCATGAGATCAGTACTGAGCTCCTCAGCATTATAAGGCATGAGGGTCTGCAAGCAGCAGGGGAAATACAGTGTTAAAAACAAGAGCCCTGCATAGTTTTCAGGGACTCTAAGCTGCAGAATGTAGGAAGAGTTAGGTTTGCAGCTTTGAGCTGAGACACATGCAATGCTTAGGATCCATTCTTGGTGCCTGATGGATCTCTGCTTTTGTTGCTTGTCCCAGCATCAAACACCAAGTCAGTGAAATAGATGAGAACAGAATCTGTATGTCCTGACACTCCATCTCTTGCCGTAAGTACCAGACCAGGCACCAGAAATTTGGAGAATATGTCCTGATTTGACTAGGACCATTATTTTGATGGGGAGCTTTATTTTTTCCATTGAAATCAAGCAGTTCCTCTGCGTTTCTGGCTGCACATGCATCTAATATGGCAGTCTTACCCCAGATATAAGCAGCCTTGTGAGAAGTGGTTTGGAGCGGGACAGAGGAAGAGAGGAAGCCTGCAAGTCACATCCTCCTGACCTGACCGCCTTCCCCTTCACTGATGTGTTCAGTCACACCATCCAAAGGAGCCATTCAGAGAGATTTGAGAATGTATGGAGGAAGTGCTCCTCTTCATTTACGATCAAGATAAACAAGAGTGTCAGCTGAAGCAGAGCTGCTGAGGTGTTCTGTGTTCTTCAGCGCCAGGCAGTAGTGGCTGCTACTTAGGAGATGGATTTATTAAGATTATTAGTGGGTGTTATTTGGAGGTGACTGAAATCGCTGGGTGGAATCCAGAGGATTAGTTTTCCAAAGATAGCAAATGCAAAAAAAAAAAAAAAAGCAACCCCAAACAAACAAGCCACCCGTACCCATTGTGTTTATTTAATAAAGTCTCTGCACAGGATTAGCTTACAAGCATTTGCTTGTTTTTGCGGCTGGAGATATGGGGGATGGGAAGGAGGAAGCATCTTAGCATGTAATTCCCCAAGTAAAAGCAAAGCTGCAGCTCAGCATCTGACTCACTTCACAGTGTGACAACCTGCTGTGAGCAGGGAAGGCAGAGGAGGAATCACCTCTTCCTGGATTGCACCAGATTTAGGGAGCCTCGTGTGCAGCAACTCTAGGTACTGTTCCTAGATGAGCTCCTCCAAAATGCTACTGGCTTGTGGTGTAGAACAAATGAGTCAGTTCTGCAGAGTAACTTGGCTGTCCCTCCTTCAGCACTGCTGCCCAGAAGGGGGGCCATGTGGGAGCTTCCTTCTGACCCTTCAGCTCTCCCCAGCATTGTGCTACCAGAAGCACAGTCACCCAAAGAAGAAGGATCTTGCATTGCTTTTTAGTGATTCATTTGGGCCACTTTGGAAAGTGGCAGGAGAGAGCGGGGATTCTCTGCTCAAGCCAAGGTACTGAAAAGGGGACTGTGAAGCTGGGTGCCCATGCAGTTTCCATTGAAAGTGCTTCTTTCCTTTACTGAGAAGCTGCTTCTTTTCTAAATCCACACGAATTGCACTTGCTTCTCTTGCCTCCTTCAGAAAAAACCTTTATGCAGAACTGGGCCTGGTTTGCTATTGCCTGTACTTCCAATACTCCCCTAGGCAGAACTCCTATATTTGGCAAACCTGTTCACACAAGAAAGACCTTTAATTTTATAGTCAGTGAGCAGAATGGGACCTATGAATACAATTTAGCAATGTCATTCCTGGAAAAGGGGGTGGGGACAGGGCACAGGGACTGGACAGGGACACTGTGTTACTGAACTCTTTTTGGATGGGCTGTGGCAAGTGGAAAAAGGAGGAGGGAAAGGCTGCAGCTCACTCATGTAGAAGAAAAGGGGTGGGAACTCAGTGAGGCAGCTTTATACTGAGTGGACAGAATTGTCTGGTAACCTGTGTGCTTAATCCTATGCTGAGATTGAAGGATATGTCAGCAGTAACTAAAATAGAAGCTAAGTGGGAGGTACAGAGCCTTGGATCCAAACCACCCAGCTTTTACAGGAGATATCTCTAGTGCTAAAATTTGTGTTACTGAAATTCATAATTCCTACTAAAGTGAAAGTAGGCAGAGGAAAATGGAAGAAAAAAGGAAGAAAAAAGAGAGGGAGAAGGAGAAAGAGACTAGCATTTCAGGGTCATGTCCTCATCTCTCTGTTAGGCTCCACATTTTTTGATAGCAATAATAATTTTCACATGAGAAGCTGATGGTTGAAGAAGCTGTTTTCTTTCATAGATAAAATGAAAGTGCACGCAATAAAATAAAAAAGGCAGGGTTTTCCTTTTCCATGAGTTCTTATGCATTACAGAAACATCTTCCATTCTCAGGAAAGGAAACAAAAACTAACATTTATTTAGAAAACTGGAATATGTTTTGCAGTATGAATAAAAGATATTACAGGTCTGGTCTGTTTTAACCCTTAATTTACAGAGTGGGCCAGGAAGCTTATTGCTTTCACTCTCTGAAGCTGGTCAAGCAGATGCAGTCTGCAATGCAGTGGTGGTGAATAGATAGGTCCCTAGCCTAGGCTCTAAACTGACTTCTGGAGGATCTCACTCCTCCAAGATGAAGAGAAGTGCTGTGGCATGTCTTACTGCCAAGCTATGTGAATCCATCCAAGGTAAGGAGACTTGATTCTATGCATGTGTGTGACTAATTTGCAACATCTCCAGAAAAAAATCAAGCCCCTTTACTGAGACTCACTGGGCTGCTCCAATTTACATTCAGAGAACCCAGCAACCCATGGCTGGTGGCACCACAGTATCCTTAAAACAACTCTGTCCTTGGACTTAATACAAACATAGAGTATAGCCAAGACTAAGGGTCTGTCTTTCTCTGTGATAAATATCCACTTCTATGGGATTGTGGCCATGTATCCAATTTAACATCATAAAGTAATTTTGTGTGACAATTCAGATCCCAGCATCATCGCTCTCATCTTTGTTTCTGATATATTTTAGTGTTTGGTATTATGCCTAATATAGAGAATTTGCAATGAACTGGATGGGGCATTTAATGAAGGAGATGTCTGGACAGTGAGAAAGTTTTTATCTCTGAAAAAGTTTTCCAGTGATTTGCTGGAACTTCCTGTTTCAAACTGGATTTGGCTTAGAAGGGCCACCTTTGTGTGATTTGTTCTCAATAGAAATTAGAGCCTCTCAGTATTTTTATATGGCTGAATTATTATATTGTGAGTTATTCATTATAGACCTGTAAACCCCTTAGGAGTCCATGAGCTCTTTCTGAGCTACATAAAAGGACACAGACTCACTAGAAAACTGGAGAAATTACTGGAAGAGAGAGATTTGTAACTAAACTGAGATGGACAGAAAGCAAGGAAGGTAAACTTCAGAAAGCCTGGAATAGAAGCAAATTCTTTAAAAGCCTAGCAACAACCTAGACTCCTGCAAGTCCGGAACAGAGCAGGCTATACTGAGGGTGTTCAGAAAAGCACAGGACTGTCCTGCAAAATTTGAATTCACATCTATTTTGGCAGCAGGACAAAGATAAGGTTTGTTTTCTACAGCTTTCTCAAAGAAGCATGCCTGCTGTCTTCAGAGGACCTGCTCATGTTATTGAAATGCAGAATATTCTCCAAAAGAAGAGCCATTTGTTCAAAATAGTGTATTTACAATCGGCTGGGCATAAAGGGCAAAGTGAAAAAGAGCAGAATCACTATTTCTGAGAAGCTACAAACCAAAGAATTTAAAGAAAATGCACAGACAGAAGTTGTACATACTGTAAATGCCAAGGCCTCTTAATAAACACCTTTGAGATTCCCAGACTGATTAGGAAAACAGTGCAGAGCAAAGCTCTTTCTTACACAGAGACAATCAGATAAATGCCACCTGCTGATTGCAAAACAGGCTAAAACTTACTGGGATCCATGTATCTTACAGAATCCGGCTTATTTTCTTACCTGTGAGCGAAGACTGATAGAGCTGCACATTAAATGGAATGGGACAGAGCCAAAGCTGGCTAAATAATGGAAATGTATTTGCGAATATTTATTCAGTGAAAATATTGCCAAAATTCACAACATTATTGATAATGAATTATTTAATCTGCTCCAGACGAAACTACAACAGAATCCCTGGCTGTACTGTTCTGCCAACAAATATTATGCCCTCACAGCACTCCATCCACAGTGACTGCATAAATGCTTCCCAGTCTCCAGGAAGGGGTTTGACTTTGCTGCTCTCAGCTGAGTCAAAGTTTCACTGCACTGACAGAACTACTCAGTGAGGGCCAGAGTGAGTCAGGTCTGTGGACAGAGATGCACCACACAGGGTATGCCCAAACAGAAGGCCCATGTACAAGTCAGTGGGTGCATACAGGGAATCTGTTAGCTCGTGGCGGTGCCTCTCCCTCCATGCAGATGTGTGCTCTATAGCTGTGTGCATGGGCTCATGCAGCAGTGAGGTGACACACATTTTCGGCAGCTGCGCGTTGAGGTAGATACAGTGTATGCTGTATGGGCTGTCCCATCTGTGCCCTTTGGGGCACCATTCTCCATGAACCATCTGGGAAAAAGGGAATTCCACACAGTCCTGTCTTCTGCTCTTCCTCTACTTTCTCTGTGCCTCATTTTCAGGTAACCTTTTCCAAAGAAGGCCCTTACATTGCCAGGGTGAGGGATGCCTGTTGCATGGCTGTGTAGAACGGCACGTTGCTGCATGGTGTAGCTGCAGGTGCATGTCCTTCTGCCTGCAGCATCAGCCCAGGGACGCCAGTGCCTCTTCCCATGTCATCTGCAGCTCACCAGCAGCAGTTTCTCCCTCTGACCAGAGGATTTTTGCCTGGGCTCATGCCCAGATCTGCTGCTGAAGCAAAGGGCAGAGGCAGTGCTCAGTGAGGAAGTCCTGCATATGTCGGGCGGGCTTAGGGATGTTTGTTCCAGACAGCGCCTACTTTGTTGATCTCACTTGTCTTTATCCCACGCAACACATGTAATTCAGGTCAGCCTTCTCCTCTCATCCCTGACCTGCTCGTGCACATGCTATTTCCAGATCAGGTCACGCATTCCCCCTTCTCTCTCCTACCACCACTGAGCCTGTTCTTTCCATTAGGGTTTAATGAGAAGCCCACTAAGCATGGCAATCCCAGTCCTCCAGTCACTGCTGCAGCCAAGGTCAAGCCCGGGGCAGGAATTGTCCACAAACACAGACACGGGAGGGAAGGGAAGGAAAGAACAATAAGAGCCATTTACTTCCCAATGCACTTGAGGCTTGAAAGAAACTGTCGTCGTGTCCCCCCCCCCAACTGCTGAGTCAGCAGCGGCTGACAAATTAGTCAACAGGATGACTGGCCCTCAGCTTCTGGCAATTAGCACCGACAAAGCTTTGTGTGTGCCTGTGTGTTTTCCCATTAGCTGTGGCTTGCACGCCTGTGGAGGGAGGAGAGACCGGGGAAGGAAATGGCTTGCTTTGACTTCACAAACACATGGAATTTGCATTCCCAAGGTTGCGCAGCAGTCATTTGGCTTCCTGTTTCAGCGTCTTTGCAGGCTGTAGCCGTTATGAATAAAGTATGCTGAGAGCCTCTTAGGAGAGAGGTGCATCAACACAGCTGGAGGAAGGGCGAGTCCTGAATTGTAGTAGCAGAGGCTCTTTAGATTGGGAAGGGTGTAGTCTAACTGATCAGCGTGGCTAACAAAGCCATGTATTGTCAGGGTGAAGGAGTGTTGGCAGTGGTCAGACAGAGGGGTTTACTTGTGTGAATGGTATTGCTAATACTAATATTCAGTACTGGAATAAGAATGGTGTCACAGATCCAGAGTGAGAGACTTTGGCAGAGCTGAGGGTGCTGAAATGATAGATGGAGACAGAGGGGGATAAGGATTGGGATAAAAGAGGATTCTGTAGGTCAGGAGTTCAGTGTCTTGTCAAAGCGATTTGGGAAGCCAGGGGCTAAAAGGTGGAGCTACAGGTCAGGATTAGGCTGAACCTAAGAGCTGAGTTCTGTCACCATTTGGCAGAGGTCACTGCCTCCAAAGCAGGCTACGAGGGTCATGGCCCATGCTGTGAACAATGACATTTCCTGGATTCAGCTGTAGCGGAACTACAAACACAGTTTGTTGTTAAAATCCTGTGCATCATTTCTTGCCTTCCCATCTTTGAGGCCAGGTCAGCAGTGCTCTCAGGCAGAGTGAGAGCTGAAAAGTCCTCAGACTATGCTGGAAGAGAGGTCAAGTACACCTGCACTTATAGCCTCATCTTTTATCCAGTGCATATCTATCTCCCTGGTAAGTCAGTCACTACCATATTCTGATGCTTATTCACGATGAGCTGGTCAGTCTGATTTAGCCAAAGTTCAGCGATGCCCCAGCTCTGAAAGGTCTAGCTGTGACCCGTGAAGGTTTAGGGGGCTTTGTTCTGGGTGTTCGGAGGCCTGTCTCTCTGCTTACAGGCTTTCACAAAAGTTGAGCTCAACTGAGAGCAGCAGAAGCATTCAAGCTATCAGTCCTCCTGTTTGCAAGGGTGGGGGTGACAAACGTGGGCTTTGTATCCAGGGCACCACAACACGCTCCTTTGCTGAGCATAACTGGAATCCCTGCACTTCAAATCCTGCTGCTGAGAGCCTAGCAACAAGTGAATGTATCTACGTAAGCTTTTAAGGAAGGAGTAGGTTAATGGAGGTGAAAGTAGGTCAGAATGTTTTATTTTCTGAGTTTGTTGGGTTTCTTTCTAGGAACTGTAAGACTCCGCTTGTAAATTGGCTTTGTGTCCAGAGACCATATCCATTTGCACTCCTTTCTGCCACACTAAACTTGAGACAGGTCATCCCTCTTCTGTTGATGGACACGCTGTTTCACTGTACTTCATGTTTACCAAGGGAGAGGAGCATACACCGAGCATGCTTCCTGACACCCAGCAGCTTGCTGTTCCTGCAGTGACCTCTCCCATCTTTGATCTCTGTGATTTTATGCTTGGCTGTAGGCTGATTTAGGGCAGATTTTCACTGATCTCCTAGCTGCTGAATAGTGTTTTCTGAAAATACTATCTGGCATCTATCTGCATCATTAGATGTCTAAATAGCTTTTAAATCTGGGTTTCTCTTCCTCCGTGCTTCAATTCTTCATCTAATAAAAGGGTCTAGCTGTAGATTGGCTTGGGTCAGGGTGGTACGATTGCATGTGAATGTAGCTGTGGAGAAGCTGTGGCCATCCAGGTTTTTGGAATGTGGCTCCTGGAATGTGGCTAGGGCCTTCTTTCTGCCCCTTCTGGCATGGAAGTGTTTAAACTCTGATTTTGCTTAACTGTTGCTGCTCTGCCTGAGCGTCAAAACTTTAAACTGTGAATTTTGCCATTCTGTGACCCTGCAAGGAGTAAATCGATTTCTTCCAGGACTCAAACCACTACAGATGTAAGGAAATAGTGAGTCCTGGATTGCTTGGGTTTGGACTTCTGCAGTACCAAGAAAGTTCAGAGAGGTCTTGCTGCTGTGGTGTTACACCTTGCAGAAAGAAAACAGGGCTGCCTAATCTATATATATACATATACTTTATCGGATATGATCCCATAAGGACCCGTGTTCTCTCTCTTCACTCATTTAAACTTCCTAGGGAATGTCAAAGTGGATTGTGACTTTGTTACAAATTATGAAGTTCAGGGCAGCTTCAATGCAAATTCAGGCCTTCAGTTCCATCAGTTTGCAACACTTACCTCTGTCTTCATTCAGCAACAGGTCTCAGTGATCCCCTTGTCTAATGGCAGGCTGGAAGAGGAGAAGAAAGAGGCCAGACCATATGCTTTTAGGACATGCCACTATTTGAGTTCATGGGAAATCTGCTCCCCTTTACTCAGCCTTATGCTTTGGATCTGTCTTCCAGAGCCAATTCTACCTTTGGGAGAGAAGCATCCCAATCTCTGAGTGAAACCAACAATACTGTTTCTTTGCATTGTTCTGATCTGTTTCTGTATTCCCATCAGAAATGGAAGAAGTGATGTATGATAACTGTTGTTCTTTGAGATATCATGCTTTACGTGGGCCTCGTGACTGCACTGACACGGCAGCAAGCTGACACAGCTGTCAGACTACGAGAGAACAGAAAGTTTCAACTGCTCTGCTTTTTTTCCTGAGACCCAGAACCACATGGTTCACGCATGGCCATGCCAAACACAGTTGTTTAAAAAATCTAGACTTTTCACATGGGGTACATATGCAGCTGAGGCAAGATCCATGCTGACTGCAGCATTTGATAGAACACCTATAGGGGCATTTCATGAGCGTATCATCAGGAAAAATATGTCAAGGACAAGGGAGTGCCCAGATGTCATAGGGAGGACCCAAGGATGTCCCTGAGAGTCGCCTTCCACTGTCTAGCCATGTTTTATTCCAAATGCGCTATGCCTTGTGCAGCAGACAAACTAGGGATGGATACAGTGCTGGGTTTGAGAAGTATTTTAGTTAAGGCTGAGTTATGACACATTGTTACTAGCAGTAATTTCTATTCCTTTCCTGAGGCACACTCCTGAAAGCAGCTACTTTCAGTAAACTACCTGCAAATAACACTCTCCCTGTCTGGCTGATACCCACTGTCTCTCCTCTGCTCTTTAAAGTGGGTATTTTTCTGATGAAAGGTACTCAGTTAATTTTGGTGTCTAAAAGGTACCTGCAGGACAGGCTGTTTCCTTAACATGACCCTGACATAACTCCTTCTGCCCTCCTGGAGGTAATACTTCTGGGGAATGCAATGGCCTATTTTCTGAGCTGGCAAGCAGTGCCATTTGTAGCATTGATACTTGTCCCAGTGGGACTTGGGCTGAGATTTTTCCATCCTTCCCTTGCCCAGTTCATTTTGTCCACAGTGCCAAAAAGCTGTCAAAGGGCATTTTTGCAATTATCTATCTAGACTGGGCTGGAACTGGTGACATGGAGGTGAAAGGATCTGGAGTCTGTTTTCCTGCCCTGCTATGCTAGCCAGTATTTCCTTGTGCTTATTCAGGGGGCTAGCCCTGATAATGTCAGTATGGATATTTTGCTGCCAGCTAGCTAATAGCTATGTTTTCTGTTGCAAAATCATGTAAAAGGAAATAAGGGAAAAAGAACTCCTGTAACAGGAGACAAAGGCACAGTTCAGTGGCTGGTTTAAGGTGTGCTCGATTCCTGTTTAACAGCAGGTCTGACATAATGTTGTCCAACTGCATTGAGCAAATATCCCTGAAAAGATGTTTTTACAAACCAAATCTTCGAGACTATAATTTCAGTATTTCTCTCCAGCTGTTTTTCAGTCTCAGATACCATATGCAAAGTAGATCCAACTCAAAAAGAATGAAAGGACTATAGTATTTCAAGAAGAAGCAGCTCTTTCCCCCTTTCCAACACCTCCCCCCGCCCACCCAACATCAATGGTAAAAATAATTAAGTCTTTCTACTACTCTAGTGTGTTCCATCTGAGGGTCTCAAAGCATTTTAGAAGTATTAATTAATTAAACTTCTCATCTCCTCCCTGAGGCTTTTTCTGTGCTGGAGGTGGTTCAGTCCAGTTTGGTAGTTGCGGCTATGGAAATCACAGCTGATCCTCAAACCAGTGGTTAAAACTGCCTCTGGAAATCTTCAGCTCTTACAACTGCTGCCCTTTCATCCTGCAGCTGTGCTTCCCAGTCCTACTTTGGTGGATGATTCCTCTTCCTCTGGCCCATGAAGGCTGAGATCTGCAGGTGCCATCTCCTAGCTCTACCCTGTCCTGGGTGAGTGATGCCACTGGCACAATGGCCCTGCACTAGCCCCAGAGTTACTGATGTGGTTAAGCAGCTTAAAGCTACCTTTGGGCTCCATAACCCTCCCTCCCAGTTAGACCAAGGATTTGTACTAGAAAGGAATGAAAAGGGAAGGAAAAAGGATCACTAAGTGCAAATATTTGAAAAGCAACTCTTTAGGTAACCATTTTAGTTTGAAATATGCCAAGTGTTTATGAATATAATATAGAAATTTCTTATCCCATTGCTGAAATCCAGTCATTCTTACAGCTAAACGTGACAATTATTTAACAGTACAGAGCAGCACTTGCACTGACTTTTAAGGAAGGGAAGAATCAGATTATGTCCACCTGAAACTGGAGAGGAAGTGGGAGAAGGTAAAAATAACATACCCAAACTAGGAGGTAGTAATTGGGATTCAGTTCCCATCTTAAAGGAAATTTATCAGAGAATCTGTAATCATCATTAATATGTTGTATTTCTTGACGTTTTAAAAACAAGTGATAATAAAATAATAAAAGTAATAAATAAACAACTATGCTAAGTGTGCAGCAAGCCTTGGGGCTTTTGTTGGTGAGAGAAACTGTTGAAATACTTTTGCATTGATATTTATGTAACATCTTTTGTCTTGGGGATCCCAAACTGTATCACCAACTGCAGCATTGAAAAGCTTGTGAGCAAGGCAAGCCGTATGTTGTTTTGTTAACAATATCATTTTGGAAATAATCTGTAGCATTCCTAATTAGAAGTATGCAGTGTAAAGTATTTGATTTCATTAATTTGGGTTCGATACTGTGCATTCCTCACCTAGAAACCAAAGCAACTGACACATTATAAATACGCTGTCATATAGAATAGAATAATAGAATGAGTTAATAATTCAATAATGTGTACTGCTTACTGTGTATCATATGTTTCTTTCCGAGCAATCAAAGGGCTTTACAAAGGCTGGTGGTAATAAAGAGTGCTCCTTTCAGTTAATTAGAAATGTATTCTTTGTTCCTGGGATACACAATTATCCATTCATTGAATTCTACAGCTTCCTTGTGTTTAGTGCGTTTTACTGCCTGTGTTTTACAGGTGAAGTAATAGAAGGCATATACAGTCAGTGGCAAGGCAGGCACAAATTGAAATCTCTTATCTTCTCTCAAAACACTGAAAACATTATTCCTCTCTCTGTTTCACTGGTCAAGGAACACAGCACTGGAAGACAGGCTTCTTTAGGATGACTTGAGTCATCCTCTCCTGTCTCATGCCGTCAGGGAAACACATTCTATCGTGGCTTTTGTGACTGTGACAAAGAAAGAATGAGTCACACTCCTCTGCTGGATACCAGACTCCTCATTGATACAGTTCAGGCTGCCCTTCTGAAAAAAGGCAAGGGTGGTATCTTAATGGAGTTTGTAGTAGAAAAAGGCTGGTCTGGTTTGTGCTCTGGGATTAGAGGATAATGGCAGCCTTCCACTTTCAGGTGCTGGGAATTGAAAATAAATTTATCGCTGAGTAGGGTTTTTCTTATAGACTTGGCTTCAGCTCTGCACTTCTCCAGCCATATCAAACAATACTTCCTTAAAGCTGGAAGAGTCCCTTTAAAACACAAGAGAAAATAAATTCAGAAGGTATCTTTTAAGAGCATCCTGCAGACCACCTTTTAAATCAGTGCCTGAGTTTAGTTAGGTTGGTCACAGGACTGGAAGGTAGGATTAGAAGATCATTCCATGAACCCTTTTATTTCCAGCAGGATAGTATTTCTAGCAAATGTTAGCTGAACTGTTCCTGAGGCTTTCTGATGACAGACCCCACATTCTTCTCTTGAATTCTCCCTAAGACTGGAGCAGCTCATTGTCTCCCTTGCCGTGATTATCGGGCTATTTTGTCCCTTAATGCTTTGTATGAGCTAGCCCTGCCTGAAGAGATGTACTAGGTGCATTATCTGTCCGCAAGTCCCTGAATGTATTTGGGCCAGTTTCCTGCACCTTTACATCGTATCAGTGGACGTACACAGGCTTCAGCAGGTCCATTAGGGAAGAGTTCAGGGAACACAGTGGGAATGTCCTAGCTCGAAGAAGCGGGAAGCCTCATCTTGTCTGAACTTTCTGTTTTCCTCCGTGACTGCACAGTGCTCAGCAGGATGACAACACATGGGAAGTAGCAATTCTGTAGCCAATTTTATTCTTTCTTATTTTACTGTCAAGGGGAGGGGAATTCACAAAAATTGTGAGGATCTCACCCACTTCCCTTTCTTGCTGCAGAGCTGCTGATCCATTTTCATTTCATAATGTAAATAGTTACAGAAACAAAGCTCCACAAACGCTGAAATGAGTCCCAGCATGTAGCACTATACATGGCAAATCTATGTGATCATGCTGCTCATTGTTACTGCCTCCATCCTCCCCGCTTGGCTAGTATCCTTTGGTTCCTGTCTTAAGCTCTCTCTACAAGGTTTCAGAGCATGAGAGGAGAAACAATGGGATGGCAGGGAAAGGCAAGAAAATGATGTAGAAGACAGCAGGAAGTATGGGGAAGTAAGTGAGTGACAGCATTAAGGGTACAGGCACACCGATGAAGCTGGGAAAAGCATATGTAACCACAAAACCACTGTCTTGTGGAATCTGGATCAGAATTCACTATGTCTGCATGCTGACATTTCTCATCTGTCAGCTTACAGCTGTGAAATCCACTGGCAAGGTTTGCATCACTGTCTTTAGTAGCACATGCATTTGAAAAACATCAAGCCTTCTAATGGTACTATATCCCTTGTTCATGAACTCAGGCTGTAGGAATACTGGAAAGGGGAAACTAGACGTTAAAATCTGAGTTTGGTTCAGTTCATTGGGCTGGAAGGGAAGTTGATGATGTCCTCATTCGCTGAACGCTTCAGGACACCCGGTATACTGACTAGTCAGGGGGCTAAGGGAAGGGAAATGAGAGTACAAGACTGGATTGCTGCACATGCATTTTTCACCTCTTTATTTTTTGTGCTGGCCTCTGCAGTCTTTACAGGATTGGTTTTTTTAAATATTATTTGTAACAAGTTTAACTTGGCAGTACTACTGTCATTTCCCCAACCGTGTTAGAAACACCTGCCTTTGCTTTGTGTTTCTTACTTCTTCTTATCATAGAATCATAGAACAGTTTGGATTGGAAAGGACCTTCAAAGGTCATCTAGTTCAACTTCCCTGCAATGTGCAGGGACATCTTCAACTAGATCAGGTTCTTTATGCTCATGGAAGCTGATGAAACTGTTACTAATGCAAGACATGGGTTAGGACAATCAAAATATATCCAGCCTTTATCTTTCTTTCTACTTCCTTAGATCTTACCAAACATCAGCTGTTATGTCATGGTGCTTTGTAACATTCATCGCTTCATCCCTATACTCTTTTTCCAAGTCAGACCTGGATGGATCCCCAAAGGATCCAACAGAGCTCAGCACCAGTGTTCAAAGCATCGGCTGTTGAAAGCTGTGTCTCTGCCTATTTGGTGTAAAGAGAATTTTCTGTCTGAATATACTTTACTGAAATAGGCTGGAGGGGATAATCCGGCACTAACCTCTCCTTCTCCCATCCCCCCGGTTGGAGAGTCCATGGGAACTAATAGGTCTTTTCCTGCCTAACATCTTTGATTCACAAAACTTTCTGCGGCTGACATGGTGCCAGGAGGCAGAGGGGTTATTTTGGGGCAGATTCCTTTTCATTTGTTTTGTTTTCCTCTTTCTATAGCAGTGTGGCAATCCCAGTCCTGGCAGCAGGGATGCCCTGAGGGAAGGGAGAGGAGCTGTTGCTGAAGACAGAGAATTCCTCATGGCTGCTTGTCCTCTCTTTGACTGCGGCATCAGCTGGGGGCTGGGGGAGGAGAAGTGCCTCAGGCTCATTCAGAGTTGACCCATGGTTATTTTTAGCTCCTTAATGCTCTTTCTAAGCCCCCGCCTCCCCTCTCCCCGCAGCCCTCCCTGGAGCTTATTTCTCTGCTCTTGGCAAATGGCACTTGGTGAGCTACTCAGTCATAGGTTAGAAAGCACTGAAAAAAGTCAAAGGGCAAGCAACTGAGGTACTCCTCCGAGAGAGGCACTTGAAAGGCCAGGAAATGCCTGGGCCATGGGTAGGAGCCCTCCTAGCCTAGCTCTGTTTATGAAGCATGCTTACCAGCCCATGCAGACAGAGTGATGGGGCTCAGATCTGAAAAAGCATGTGAAAGAGGCAGAGGAGGAAAGAGGAGAAGGTAAAGGAAGAGCAGGATAAAAGATGGGGAGATAGGATAAGGAGAGTTGTGACATACAAAAGGGACTAAGTGAAGTGAAGGAGGATGTGCACTGCTGGAGCATGACTGAGAAAAAGAGGAAACAGGAATGTAGAGCAATTTTACTTCCCTCAGATTGCAAGCCTGGAGATCTCTCATCAAGGGGCTTCCTCTTTCCGCTGGGAAGTCCCTCCTCATCAATGCCAGGCCTATGTCCTACAGGCATCAGGAGAAGACACACTTGGGATGGGAGTGGAGCTGCCGGTGAAGGGCAAAAGGAAAGGACAAAAGGAAGGCCAAAAGGAAGTGCTGTGTCCTGGAGAAAGACAGGTCTTAAGACTGTAGGGAAAGAATTGAGGCCGCCACTGTGGAGAGGCTCTCCCAGTGTTTTGCAAGAGCTGCTGCCAGCCTGCCCTGGCTCCTGGCTGTAAAACGTGAGGTGAGGTCTGAAGCTGGGCCCAAATTCTAGGGTCTTGGTTGCAGCAGGAGTGCAGGATCTAAAACTGACCTGCACTGGTGCTGGTAGAAACAGATGCATTGTCTCATCCAGACAATAAATAAAGTACTGACTCCTGAGGTGCTCAGCTGTAGAGAGCCTGAGCATGGGGCACTCAAAGGACGCAAGGCACCTTGCCTGCCGTGTGCTGGTCTGCCTGTCCATCCATTTATGGTTTTGGCCCTTAACATGGGCAGGATTTGAGCTTTCCAGACACCACAGGATGTCTCCTCACCATGCCCAGGAGGCAAGGTTACAGTGTACATTTCTCCTCCTGCCGCAAAAGCTGGGCAACAGCTCCTGCAAGAGGCCGGGCAAGCTTTTCCCCATCCTGGTCCTGCTCCCTTTCCCTTTTCTCTGTGCGGATCAGGAAAGGAGCAGCCGGGTGGCTCCATTCGCTACTGTTGCCGAGCCCGGTGTCAGCAGATGCCAGGGCAGAAATAGCCTGCTCAAAATAACACAGCTCCCCCCCGCACCACACCCCACCCCCCTCTTCCCAGTAGCCCGCTCTTTACTGTAGCTTCTTCTTAGTTTTCCAAAGTCCCAGCTGTGTGTCCTTGTCTCAGGCACGGGAAGCAAGTTGCCTGGATACAGTCGCTTTGATGAGTAGTGCAGTCCCCCTGGAAATCAGGCTGCAGTCCCTCCCCTCCCCTTCCCCAGCACCGCTGCTCAGTCTGAAAGATGGATCTGGGTCCCCGGAGGGC
Organism: Loriculus beryllinus; assembly: GCA_039877255.1. Taxonomy (NCBI): domain Eukaryota; kingdom Metazoa; phylum Chordata; class Aves; order Psittaciformes; family Psittacidae; genus Loriculus; species Loriculus beryllinus. The sequence goes on from JBCJKH010056794.1 coordinate 38,100, forward strand.
TTCTCAATGCAAAAAAGGGATGGGGGAAAGACAAAGAGTCACTAATGTCAGCGTTCCCCCCTCACCCCGAGGAAATAGCAGAGTGGAGGGATCACAGAGACAGGCAGGACCAGGAAACTACTCCACCCGCTGCTGGAGGCCAGCATGAGGTTTTCCAAACCTGGTAAAAGAGGATCCCCCACCTGAACTGAGCCAAGAAGCCCCTCAGAAATGTGCATTATGAGCACATAATGAGATTACGACTAATTGATATGGTCCAGCAACAGCATGTCCAAGTGATCTTACCCAGCCATCAGGATAATCATTGCTCTGAAATGAAGTTGCACAGAATAGGGCAGGATTGGGAGGGGATAAAATAATTCCCACTCCACTTGGTGTGTCTTGCTTCACAGTTTCGCAATTACACAGATTCCTTGGCACCAGGCAGCTTCCTTTGGCTGACGCTGCTAGAAAAATTGGCTAATGTGGAAAAGAGCACTGTGATGTGTTCACAGGTGTCTGAACTGTGAAGACCAGAAGAAAATGTTCACATTGTTTCAAAAGGCTTTAACTAAGAGGAATGTGAGAAAGATGAAAGAGCATTTATTATCGATATCATAAAAACCCCCACTCAAATCGGTCTTTTTTTGCTTGCTTTATTCCCCAGTTTTCTCAATGCAAAAAGCCACACCTCCTCTATTTCAGGGTAACAAGTACATATGCTGAAAATCCTTACAAAGGATAACTTCCCAGCAACACTACAAGGTATCCACAAGACAATATTCTGTAATTGAAAACTACTGTCTGTATTACCGAAAGCAGTCTTGTACCGAAGCCATCTGTTTTCAATGGTGTGTCTCCACCTCCCCTGTAAGGCTCACACGGGCCAATTCCAGAGAAAAGGTAACCAGAGAGTTCCTGCTCCTGAAGTCCAGTAAAGTATGTCTTATGTAGCAGAGCTTAAAACACAGCAGATGAAAAGTAAAATACAAATATATTCCAGGACTGGGAGGACAAAAATATCCCGAGACTAAGGCTTCTACAGGGATTGCCCTGCCAGGAACACTCAGCCCCCCACCTGTACAGGCAGGGCATGAGCAGAAGTGTCTCTGCTGGCTGTGGTATTGCAGCTTCTCAGTGGGAGGTAGGTGTCTCTCAGTTACACAGGTCTCACTCAGGGCTCTATGGAACCACACAAACATTTCACATTCCCCAAGAAAAGCAGTGGCCACCCACTGCAGTTTGGTGAACACTGGTAATTCCCAGTGAAAAATCCCATTTAGCTGGCAATCATCTGCATTCTGCAGCACTTTCAGTTTCTTGGTGTAGTTAGAGTACATTGCCTGATGCAGTGCTTTAGAATGTGCTGAGCATAACATAATTCACAGATGACAGTAGGGATTTCTGCTTCAGAAGGAATGGTTGCAACCTTTTAGCCACATTAAAACAGAATACTGCAGTCTTGGGCACTGGCATGTATGATAATTTAAAATCATCTTGGGTTTTGCTAGCATCCCTTTGAGGCAACCTGATGTGCCGCTAGAAACAGGCTGCAGCTATCAGAGACTCATGCCAGCCCTGCCAGTCTCCCTGGTTGCTTCCTTCAACCTCTCATCAGCACCTCAGTTGTCTCTTGATGTAATGTTGGTGAGTTACAGCCAGGCAACTGTGGGTTAAGGCATTCAGCTGCATCATGCACAAGTGGAAAAAGACTAACCACAAAGCTGGGATTCATCCCTGTATACAGAATGCCGCAAGTCATGCCTTCTTGCTGGCCCTTCTATTAATCCCATATGAATATCAAGTAACGAAGGTATCAAGACAGAATGGCACAGCACATAGCAAGTGAAAAGCCCTGGACCATTTGTCACTAATATCTTCTGGATGCTTCTAAGATAGGTGTGGTAGCTTCTCAGAGCAAACATCCTAAGGGCAGGGCAGGGAAAGGAGAAAGAGAAGATAGTACAGATCTCTGGCAGGGGCAAAGAGGATACACAGATGGGGGTGTGTGCCTTTTTTTAATCTCAGAAATTAGGGTTAATCAAATTAATCAAGTTAATCAAAACCAGGACAATACTGATGGGACTTTTTATCAGTGATGGCTCCTCTGCTCCATTTTCCTCTGCATGAGATACACTGGAATCAAGAGACCAGATACAGATGTCACTGAGCACTGGGGTCTGACTGAGGAGGGAAGAAGGAAAAAGGGGGAGAGAAGCCTAATCACGGGTTCTTCTTTTACATTTTTTTCCCTCTCATTCCCATTTCAAAGACAGGCAAAAAGAGAAAGACATAGAGAAAGAGAGCGTGAATCACTTAACATGAATTTTGCCTGAATGAGGACTGACCTAAGTGGGTGAAACTGGAAGGAAATGTATGAATAATGCAGAGCAAGGCTCTGTGCAGATGGAAGACTGTTACTGTGTCCCTGTTTACAGCTTCTGAAAGCACAATCAAATAGATATGAAAAGAGTGCAAAAAGCCTGCATGGTCATCTCATGTTGAAAAGGTGTTAAAATACATTACAGATCACAAAATAACACCTCTCAATCGCTGCACCGAATTTGCTCATCTGCTCACACCAAGACAAAGAAGAGTCAATGTTGCTTTAAGTTAGAAGTAAGCGGAATTACTTCTGTGCAGGTTAGGCTTGCTCTGTGCTGTGCTCAAGCCACAGCGTCTGCTATGGTAGATTAAGGCAGAAACAGAGGGGGATAACATTCCTTGATCAGCTTTGCCATGCAGCCTTTTCCATGCGCGCCTGGGAGGAGGGTTTGTAGAACTACAGAAAAGAGATTATTTTATGAAGGTGATCCCTGACAGAATTCCTACCTGCCCCTCTGCTTATTTACAGCTGGCATGTGCAAGAAGCTGAACTCATTTCTTATTCCTTTTATGGGAGAAAGTATGGCTAGGAACTAGCAAACTCTCCCAGGGCGCTTGGGACAGCTGGTTTCCATTTGTGGTCCTGCCACTGGCTGATTTTGGCCAAGCATCATCATTTTTGTGCCACTGGTGAAGTAGTTTGAATTCTTCTAACAAAAAGCATCATGTAAGAGCTGGATATTCATTCTGATTATTCTAAGAAGACCATCATCATACCGTGTGGTCTCTTACATTCTGTAATTAAGGCACACTTCTGCCCTAAGGAGGGCATTCTTATTCCTTCCCTTGCTTTATACAAGTTCTGGATGGAATTTGCAGTAATTTCCGAGGTAGCCTGTTGGAACCCCTCCACATGTCTGGGTCTTTTCCAAATCACAGCCCATGAGTTCATCTGAGTAGTGATGGGGGACTCTGGCTGTGTTGTGTGACTCAAGAATTCAGTAGCAGCAGAACTCACACAGTCATCCATAGCTGCTGAAGAGTTCTCAGGAAGCTTTAAGAAAAGATGCTTAGGTACTGAATGACTCTTTCTCTAATTTACTGCTATGTTAGACTAGCAAGAGATATAAAACAACATTACACAGGTTTATGGAGGTGACTGGAGGATGTTCATATGCTTTTTTAACAGAGAGAAGTTTACCTGGCAGTCTAAAGAAAGGCAACTTAAAGAAAGACCCTAGGGAAAAATAGAAGAAATGTAGGGGGCAAAGCAAGGGAACTAAGGGCATAAAACAAGGGAGATTCAGAAACAGTGATGTTAAATTTTGGATTGAAAAGAAACAGAAAGGGGGAAGAGGCAGAGTGTTTGAGGACCAGAGTGTAAGAGACATGAGAGCCTTGAAAAAGAAGGAAACTCTTTGTGGAATTATCCTGTTTGTAATAGAAATACTCTTTGTGTGCAAATAGGCGTTCTTATATCCAGCCTTGTCTAGCTAGCTGACTCAGGATCACATGAAAGAGCAGCCTGTGAAAAGCCCTATTGCACACAGAGACACACACAATTTTAAGTACAGCACTACAAGCAGCCAGCATGCAGGAGTAGTGATGCTGATGCAATGCAGTGATGAAAATAAACATGCTTGCTACTTCAGGGATGGAAAAGGCACATTTCACCTTCTGCCTCCTAGAAATCTGGTGCAGCCTTTCATCAGCCAAAAGAAGCAGTGGGCCTGAGTTAAAACCAGGCTGCTTTTGCTTCCTCACCTCATGCTTGCCCGTTTCCCCTTGGTGCCAGGGAAAAAGGAAAGGCCAGCAGAGATTGTCATGTTTTCAATACACTGCATTTCTATGGTATTGAACTGTCCTCTATTTGCTTTTTATCTTTTCACCTTGAAATGGGAGCTTCAGGTGCTTGTATGCCATGTAACTACTGCACATAATGAAAAGTGACAGGGCAGTTCAATCTCTGGGGTCCTTTCAGTCTACAGGCTCCCTGCCGTGAAACCCAGCCAGGTGGGCACTTGGGTTGCTATTTTTCCCTAAGCTGTTCTGACATACCTCCTCCAGGAATTGTACTGATGCCCCCTAACTCATATCATGCAACTCCCTTGGCTGCATCAATGAGCATTTACTTCTGGTCACTTGATAGTCTGAGCTCCTATCAAATCAGTAGCCAAAATATGAAAAGGTTCCCTGCTGTGGTGTCCACACACTGCAAACTGTCTGTGGATGTTTAATAGGTGATTAGAGGACAGGCCACACTCTTCTTCATTGGGCTTTGACCCCTTTTGAGGGAGGATGATTTGAAGGATGGTGATTAGTGTCTTTTGAAGACAGAGACAACAAGATTTAGGCCTGAATTAGCAGTTCTAAAATGCAGTGAGCTCAGCTATTTCTGCTGACTGTGTGATGCTGCAAAGAAAAATCATGCCAGTAGCAGACCCGGTGTAGAAACTGCTTGGGATTTCATATCTTCCCCTTTCTTCATAGCAATATACCCACTACTCCTACTTTTCTATGCTCTGAGGAGCTGTAAAGAAGCATTTCTCAAACATTCAGATAGGCTAACACAATGTCGTGATACATCATACCCTTTTCTCTACTCCTACAACTATTTTATAGTTCATATTAGCTGCCTATAAAAGCATGATGAGGAAGTGATTCCAGCTTTTGTAAAGGAGGGACAATATCACCAAATCTACTTCTGCATAAATGAAGAACTGCCTTGAGACTATCTCCTGTAAAGGAAGATGTATTATACTGAATCCAGGGGCTTCCACACATATAAAATCATTGAATCTGCACCTCTCATAAATGGGAAAGTATAGACAGACTTAAGTCAGGAAGGTGTACCATGCAGAGTCCACAATCCCTATGCACCGAGCCTGCCCTTGTATTCCCAGATCTAATGTTGAACTGAACTGTATGCATCCCTGTGTTAGCTAGTGAACCATATGGTGTCCAAGCCTTATATATATGAAGGCCATGCTGAATCATCTCAACATACATGAAGAGCCATATTCTGTCAGTTTGCTCTAAAAGCAGGTAAACCTCATTCTGTCCAACATACACCCACTTTAATGAAGGTTGAGATATTGATCTCCCCAGTAAATCAAGGTGAGATCTATAGATCCCTCCCAGTAAATGACGGTGACTGTATTGATTCTCTCCTTCCCACCCCCCATAAGTGAAAGCAAGACATATTAGTTCCTCCCCATTAAATGAAAGTGAGCTGCATTGAGGCCACCCCCATAAATAAAGGGTGGGCCATGCTGACTTAGACCTTAGCCACATAAATGGAGGTGAAATGTATTGATTCCATCTTCTGTAATTGAAGGAGCGCTGTATTATGGTCCTCCTTCCAACATAAATGATGGCAAAGCACATTGATTCCATCATTCTTCAAGTGAAAGGTGAGTTTTGTAGAATATCCCCCAAATAAGGAGGAAATAAGGAAAGCCACACAGAACCTAGCATCTCATTCAGAAATTTATTTTGACTGTTAGGTACACATTGAGGCTTCTACTGCGTTTGGGTGGCAGTAACACAGAGACATGTTACTGCTTAAAAACTCTGGGCACAAAATGAAGTGATAAAGTACCAATGCTACAGCAAAGGAATGTGATGGCTAAACAGAAGGCTTCCTGAGTTCTGGTCCTTGTGTCCATGTAGACCACCTGCATTTAGGCAGCCTTCCCGATTTTTCTGTGCCTGATTTACCTAGTAAGGGTAATGATCTTCCTCTGACATTAGGTGGTAGAATAAATCCGCTCATGACAGTCTACAATGTTCTGTTGGCTAATGGGACCATCTGAGTTCTGGAGACAACAATGAAAGTGGATGGAGTGGTATCACGCAGAATGGTTAAAAAATAACGTATAGTGTATATGCTTAGTATATATGCTGTGTGCCTTAAGAGAAGCCAGGCCTGTACACTGCAGAGAAATAATTAGCAGCAGCTGCCTGAAGCCTGTGGTGATTTTTGCTCTTTAATTATTCCTGCTCCTTCCAATGAGCAGCACTGGTTTTAAATAGCCTTTGCTGATGGGAAAGTTACAAAGGTATCTTACCTCAAAGCCATGCACTAGTTCAGGAATTCAGTCTTTTGAATTGTCACTGTTGGAAACAAGGCAGCTGGGACAGTGCCCATCTGCAAAGCCAAACACTCAGATTAAACTGCACCCCTCCAGGAGATCATGTTCAGCCCAGCAACATCACAGAACCCAGGACCATGCAGGGACAGCTGCTGGTTGTATAAAGCGGGGTGCCAACTCCTTGTCTCCAAGGAAATACACTCATTTTTCCCCACAGTATTCCATTGCACACTTGTTGTCTTTTGTTACCTATTACGCATGTCATAATCCTTGGGGAAGCTGCAGCAGACAAGTAAAGATGAGAGAACCAACAGAGCCTTGCAGAGAGACCTGACTACATCTTTCTTCTCAATTTGTCCCAGCAGTACAAACAAGGTAAAGAAAAGAAAAACAAACAAAACAACAAAAAAGTGAAGTCATAGAATCACAGAATGGTTAGAGTTGGAAAGGACCTTAAGACCATGACTTCCAACCCCCCTGCCATGGGGAGGGACACCTCACACTAGACCATGTCATCCGAAGCTCTGTCTAACCTGGCCTTGAACACTGCCAGGGATGGAGCATTCACAACTTCCTTGGGCAACCCATTCCAGTGCCTCACCACCCTCACAGTTGAGAACTTCCTTAGACCTAACCTGAACTTCCCCTGCTTAGGTTTGAAGCCATTACCCCTTGTGCTATGACTACAGTCTCTGATGAAGAGTCTCTCTCCAGTGTTGTTGTAGGCCCCCTTCAGATACTGGAAGTCAGGCACATGCAGGTGACACGAGGCAGTTAAAGTCAAGAACAAATCCCTTTAAAAATCCACGCACAAAAAAATATCATTGTCACTTTTTTGCCCAATGTTGCAGGAAAGAAATGCACCTCTGGTACCATGTCATGTGATGAGCAGGCACAGTTACAGTGACTTGTAGTTGGTAGCCATGCATCTGCCTGGTACCTCCTCCAAGATGTACAGGGGTACACATGCGGAGAGAGGAAGAAGAGATGGACAGTTAAAGGAAAGTGTAATTACTCTGTGGGTCTGCAGCAGTATACATCTAAGAAGGACTCATGCATTTTATGATGATCATATCCTAGGAGACAATCATGAGTAATGCAGACTTTGATCTTTTCTGTAGGATGAAATAGAGAGGTATATTTTACCATGCATTTCTTAACATATTATAATAAGATCTCACAGAAAACAAGGTGCGATAGGTTGTATGTGAGTTAGCTGTTCCTGGTAAACCTTGTGTTCTTCCCACGTGGGTATTTCCAAGCATACTGCTTTGCCCAGAACAGACTTTGAAAATGCCAGTCAAGTGCCAGCCCCCCCTAAGCCCATGAATGGAAAAGCCCAATTCCTTTGCAATTCTCTCATATCACCAGCTGTCTAAAAACCTTTCTGAGAGGATTTAGACTGGATTTTGTGCTGATTTTATACAGTTGTCTTATGTCTTCCCCATGAGTGGTGAAAAAGATTTGTTCCGTACAGCATTGGGGATGCAAATATCATTCCTGTCTCACTGCATCGTTTTAAAGGAGGACCAGACAGTTGCCATGGCAACAGCACATCTGAGCCAGCTGTAGTTGCCGTGGAAACAGAAACGATGGGAGCCAGGAAAAATAGTCCCAGAGGACAAACCATTTTAAAACACACATAAAAATTCCCTTAAACTAAAATAAAATCTTGCTTTGAAATTCTAAGGCCTCAGAAACAAGGAGCAAACCAGAGGAGAATGCAAACACCCTCTCATGGGCTCGCTGCTTTCTGGTTTTACACTTTTGAGAGACAAGGGAGAAGTTACTGGAAGTGATCCAGTAATTGCTAGAAAGGGGGTGAAAGTAAACTCCACCATACCTTTGGCCCGTCCTGCTGACCCTGTGGGAATGTGAATGCTCTGCATTGATAGCTCTGCACCACAGAGGCACAAATCAGTACGCCAGTCAGGTATTTCTCTCATTCACAGCAGGCTCTCCTTCTCTAAAGCTAACCATTCTCCATACAAGTGCTTTCAAATAGTGAGATTCTATCTTTGGAGACGCTTTAGTCTCTGCAAGAGGCATGGATTTTATCGTTAAAAAGGCAGAAAGATGCACTGTCTGAGATGTCCAAGGCTTAAGTCTGGGAATCTCGAGCAATGGCTGGATGCCTGGCAGCGCTGTGACCTGCACTCTGGCCTTCAGTGATGGGGCAGTCTGTTTGATATGTACCAAACAGATCAACTCACAACAATCACTCATTGGGGTCTTCTGTTACTGTTTATCTGTAACTCCTTTTTTTTTTTTTTTTAACTTTAACATTACAGTTAAGCAGAGGAATTATTAAAATGAGAAATGAATGATGCTGTAGAAGAGAGGAAGGCAAACAGCTTCAGCATCCACACAGATATGTGTGAATCTGGGGTCTCTTGAGAATGTAATAGGGCAAACACAAGGGCTGAGGCTGGGAGTGGGGGAAAAGAAGAGAGCAGATGGAGGGAGAAGCTGACAGGAATAAATGGAGTAATAGGGGAAGGTGAGATAGGAGAGCCTCAAACTGGGAAACGATAGGGATGTAGGAGGATGCTAGAGCAGAATGTGTGTGGTAAAAATAACAAGCAGTGAGAAGGTGAGCAGGAGAGCAGGTAAAGCCTGAGGTAGAGAACAAGGATGAAAGCAGGCAGAGATGAAACAACAGAGGGGAGTGGGATGGCAGACCACAGGATATGAGGGTGGGCAAGCTGAGGGCAATAGAGTTGGCACAGCAGTATGGGGCAGGACAGGGTGGGAGGTGAAGGCTTGCTCAGCAAGTACACGGGCAAGGAAAAGTGAAGAGAAGCAGGAGATATGGAGGCCAGATAGGGCACAAGATGGTCTGTAGGGTAACACGCTTTCTGTTGTTTGTAGTATTCCTGTACTTCAGCAGATCTCTTTGGCTTTTCTAGAATCTCTGCATGTGTCTAAACTTCTGTTACCTGGTTCACCCATCACACTATGGGGAGCACTGCTTAATACAATGCAGTGCTGTACTTACACTTTCCAAGTACTTATTTCCTTGCCCTGTATCAACAGCTAATGTTATCAGAACTTTCCATGCTTTCAAGGTGCAAAATGTCACTCATTTCTTAACAAAAGCAGACTTAGAAAAGCAGTTCAGCATCTCAGGTGCCTCTGAACTGTCAATGCATTTTCTGCCTTCTCATTTTGTGATCACAGTTCCTGCCCTTTTGTTTCAGTCTCACTCCTTTCTTTATGTCTATAAACAAGGGAGACGGGTGCTGCAGTCTGCACACACCTGTAATTTCTATTGAAGCCAAGGGAATCTGGATGCATGTAAGTAATAGGACTGGAGGATTTAGCTAAGGATTCCTGTTTAAAGAAATAATAAACTGCTCACGTTTACTGAGAAGGAGAAAGAAAAAAAGTCTTTATTCAAAATGTAAATCTCTTCCTGCTGAGGAGCGAACCCAAAAGTCAGCCTTCAGGATATAAATATTTATGCCTTTTGCATAAACAGCAGATGTAACATTTCCAATTAACTGTCGATCTTTCCATTTCTCTGGCTGCTGCTGCTTTCTCTCACAGTATCAGAATGAGCAGTCCGCTTGATTTGCCTGAGCTCAGATCTGTCACAAATTTCCACAGTCAATAAGATGAAGTTGCTCCTGAAAATGTTTATTTATCAGAACCTAACAATTTCCCTCTGTTTTTTATTCCTTGTATGCAATGTAAAATGAATTCTGTTCTGCTGAAAGATGTGGGATTCACAGCCCAGATAAGAGAGCAGAGAATGCGTAGAAACAGGCATAGGTGAGAGGATGTGCTCAGCCACTGCACCACACTTCAGCCCAGCCCTAGGAGAAGCCCTCATGACATGAGAGATGCCAGCCTCTGACCCATTTGGCCCCTGGCCTTTCTATCAAAGCTGCCAGCCTGGGGCCGGGTAGCATTGAATGTAAGAGGTTTATGATGTAGCCACCTGCTCATGAGGAACTGCTTCCATCACTTCTTCAGTGTCAGCTTTCTCAGGTGTCTGACATTCAATCTTGCTAATGGCAGTCTCCTGCTTCCACAGCTTCTTTCTCTCTGGGAGAAAGTGTGAACCATGCAAGCAAGAAAATGAACCCTACTAGAGCTTGTAAACATCAGTTTTCACTGGCATCATGCCTACGAAGCAGATTTTTCTGGAGCACTGGAAGGAGTGCAAGAACAAAAAATCAAGAGCAGAGAAGAACTCATAGGTAAAAAAGATGCTAGAAGGCAGGTGCAAGGGGAAGGAAGGGCATTTTGTCTGGTGATATGTCATAAAGTGGAAAGCGCTCTCTTCCCTTCTCCTGAGGATGCTTCTGCATGTTCTGCTGTCCTCTGACCTGTCATGCAACACCATGAAGTTTAGCTCAGCATCTTTTCATTTCCTGGCAATCCAAAACTCGGTTGACTATTGCTTCAAACCAGGAGCTGCTGTTCAGCTGACCTAGCTTCCACTGGGGGCTCAGGTGAAAAGCTCTTGGCCTTCCTGATTACGGGGAAAGCACTGGTCTGGGACCTGCACAGCAAGCCTGGGACTGGGACAGAGCTTGTTCTGCTGGCTGGGTTAGAGCAGGAGGTCAGCCTTCCTCAGGAGCTGCATCCAGGGCCTGCAGCTCTGGCAGGTGCTGTTGCTATGGGAACTGGCTCTACTTTAAAACCATCTATGTGGCACTGCAGGGATGGAGGCATCTGCAGTCCTTAGCTTAGGGGCGCACCCTCCTCACACAGTCCTGCTCCCTGCTCCCTGCTTTTCTCCAGATTCCCAACACTTTGAGATGCATTTTTGCCCTCTCCCAGCATCTTCTGTTTGCCACATCCCGCCTGGCTCTGGATTTTCACTGGTGTAAACAGCTGGTCTGTCACACAGAATGAGAAATCATCAAACTCAGAAAAAACGAGTCCAAATTCACAAGTAACTGGATGTTTAATTGCTTAGTGAAGAAAATTTTTACTCTGCTCTGTGCCGTGCCCAAAAGGCATATACAGTAGTTCTTGTTTATACTCACGTACAGTCTTGACTGAAGCTTCTATGACCAGTGATGAGGTTATTTGCACTGCAAAGCCTCAAATAATCACCAGCGTTTGCTCCAGGTGAGCTAACTGAAGCGCATTTGGATTGCAAGTAGAAGCTAACTATGCTTGTCTCACTGAAAACCCTTGCACGTTTGGGGTTCCATCAGCAGTGCAGCAGGAGTATTGCATTAGCTGAAGTTGGTACTGGCTGCCTGCTACCTTCCTCTCCTTTGTATCAACCTTCCTGCTTGATCAGTTACATCTAAAAGAACCTGAGGTAGTGCCGGCAAAATATCCAGGCTTTGCTTTCCCACCAGGAACAAGAGTAGGATTGATTGGCTTCTCTGTCATGCTGTGTCCTTTCTGGGACTCACACTGTTGCTCTTGCCTGGAAGGCTGCACAGGCACAGGGCAGCTCTACCAACTTTCTTAAAGTGGATCAATGTGGATTAACAATTTAGAATGGAGCAGTCTGGAAAGGAGACTGAAAGTCAGTGTTCTTAAACCGCAAGCATTTCTTTCTTCTTTCTGGTTCAGCCCTCTTGACGGTGGCTGACTGTCTGGTATTTCTCTTGAGTTTTCAGGGCTGATTGAAGAAGCTCCCTGATTTAATGGCATTCATTAATCATACAACAATGCATCTCTGCAGCACCACAGCTCAGAATCCAAGTTACATTACTGATGGGTGTTGGCGCAGCCTCTCAGGTTGAGAGTGCTCTAAGGTCAAGCCAGATACTTCAGGCTCAGTGTGCATTCTGTATATAATACAGGACACCCAGGGTTGAGGCAGCTTGTTCAGGCACAGGAACAGACTTTCAGCTGAGTGTGCTGAGTGCTCCAGGTCATGAGTCACTCCTGGGGCTGAGGCAAAAGGAACTATGCCACTGCCACACTTCCTGGATTTGAAGGGGATCTGAGTGCTGCAACGGTCCTCCCAAGAAGTGTCCTCATCTACATCAGTTGTGGCAGGTCCTTACAGAGTCCAGGATTTCAGTCTCTCATGCCTGCTGGCTGCTCTTCTAAAAGAGGATTATCTTCCTGTGCACTTTGTTCTCTGTTTTCCCTAGAACAGTTTGCCAGGATGTTGCCACGGTGTCCAGTTTTTCCAGTGCTGAGGAGCCCAAAGTCAGTACTGTTTTCTCTCACATGCCTTGTGGATGCTGTGATGACCTTCAGGCACAGTCAGAAGCAACCTCCCAGTCTATCCTCCCCCTCCTAGCTGGACACAAAAGCAACTGCAGAGCCTGTGGCTACAGTCTGCAGGAATGCACTAACAAATGGCCTTCAAGGGCTTCCTTAATCACCCTTCCCTAGTTCTTCTGTTGCCAAGATGGTATTCAAAGGAAAATGTCAAGGCCTGATCCCCCACAGACCGCCAGTCAGATAACTAAGTGCTAGACACTCCCAGATTTGCTTTATGAATCTTGTTTCAAGGCCTTGGGTAAGCATTAATGCATGCACCATAGAACAGCACATTGATAACTTTGATCTAGTGTGGGACTGCAGTTGTCTTTCTCACTTTTTAGGATATAGGATCCTTTGTATTATCATAATCCTGTGCTTCACAGTTGTCAAAGCTCGACTTAGCCCTAAGCTCTTGCTTTGGGAAACGGTCAGCTCCTGTCAGGAAGGCTCCTCCACAAATTCCTAGAAAGTGGAATTATAGTAAGTGACCAGAATTTTATGCGGACACTGTCTTCAAGGCCCCTGATACAGTTGAGAAAGTGTGCTAATGCAGAAGCACGTGAGATATGCCCTTTCAGAGCTTCCACGTAGCCTCAGAGAGACCTTTAAGGAAGGTCCCCTTTGAGAAAGACATAGGCTGTTTGTGCATTACATCATCCCCTTGCACATATGCTCACAGACCATCTGGATTACATCATTCTTCCCAGGTTTTAGACTACATTTCAGTAGCCAGGCCCTTGAATTTGCACATTAAACAGCAAGACTCACTGAGCTGATTTTCTGGAGCCCTACTGATGCATAAGACATCCTGCTTTTTCCCTGTCTTCCATGTACCCCATTACTTTCCCCATCTGTGTCAGGCACAATGATTCAGCAAACAGATATGCTTATTGTTGGCAGGTAGTCCAGGCATTTAACTTGACAGCAGTACTGAATATTGTATGTCCTTTTATTTATTTTGCCTGAGTGCAAATTTGACTACAGGCTGTTCCATTGTCTGTATGATATTTTGTCCAACCTTCCAGCTTCCTTTTAGAGGAAGCTGCCTGCAGGTGCTGCAGACACTTTTTGTTCCTTTATGACTAGAAGAAACTACTCTATTCCTCTAAGGCTTTTAGTGTGACTTGGTTCTGGCTCACCCACCTGCCTGCCTTCTCTGGAGAAGTGGCAGGTGACTATTTTCAATAATTTACCTTAGAGCTGTTCTGTCATCCTGCTATTTATTTCTGCCATAAATTGTGCCCAGAGGTTAGGAAGCTCTTATCTTCCCACTCACAGAGGAACCGAAGGAAAATATTCTGCAGGGCAGAGAGGCATCTTCGGGTGGTTTGTAAATACTTCCAGAGGCAGACGTACTGGGGAGTGAAAAGAGCTGTAGTCTCTACCCTGTTAAGTATCGCCTGATATAACCTGTATCTTCTAGGTTATGCAACAGGGAGTAGCTGTGCTCACGCAGCCCCCTCTTCCTACTGTGATTTACATCCAGCGTCTGCAAGACGCACCTGCTAGTGCTTCAAAGCACAAAAAGGAAATAATAAAAAAAGGCCTTGAGAGATGATAGCTTGCTCCTCACACAGTGATTTGACTCATTAAAATCAGTGGAGCAATTTTCAGTGACTTCTCTGGGATTTGGATCAGACCATAAAAGCACAAGCCCCGAGAGCTGGACTGCAGCCAACTAACTTAAGAGAAGCAGAATTCCAAGCAAATGAGTTTTCATTTTTAATTCAGAAGCTAAATAAAATTGAACTGCAGTGCATTCAGATGGGATAACTCCAAGAAAAATACAGGGAACTGAAGGAAGTGATACTTGTGGTGTGTTTGCATCTTCTTAGCTGTACCCTAAGGGGCTAGTTGCTCCACAAAGCAATATCAATTATCCAGCAATGGATGTTACTGCTCTTATTCTTACTATATGCCTAAATGCTCACTGTAGACCAGGACTCCAGCAAGCTGGACAATAGACAAGCATAGAGCAAACAGATGGTCCTTGCCTTCCACAGCATCTCAGAAACCAGATTTACCATCTTCTGCTCCGAGTTTGCTGATGCGTGTTGCACCACACAGAGTGGCATTGTTTTTTCCCTGTTGAAGTCAATTAGGTTCTTAGTGCCCCAGGGAGGTGATAGAGAGATTTGTGCTGCTTGCTTTGACAGAAGATGTAAAACATAAGTTATGCTTTTGCCACCCAAATTTCACTATGTTTTGTTGAAAAATGCCTGCAGAAACTTATTCAGCATGAGGGTGAACTTGGTTGTATGGTACAGGCTTGTTTACTAAATGCAGCATAGCCTGCCTGAAGGTCAAGTGGGCACTGTGTGCCAGGGCTCCCTGCCCAGGTCTAGGTAGAAATGGAGAATGAGCCCTCAGTAACTCAGTGCTTCAGGAGTATGTGCTTTCCTTGGAAAGGCCTCTTTTTCTGCATCTTCCTCTTTTTTTGCTCTCTGCATGCCCTGATTTCCTGCTCTTTCTTCTGCCACCTCTTCTTTTTTCTTTTCTAATAGCATCACCTGGTCACCCTCTGCAGATAACTCCTCTGGAAAACTGTAGACTTACAAAAATAACAGTTGTAAATTTCTCCCTATATAACTCACGTAGTTTGTGAAGTGCAAAAATATACTTTTAACTACTCTATTTGGGGGGTGAGGGAGGGGGCTACTGTGCTCCTTGTATTCAGGTGAGCCATACTTACGTTCCTCCAGATGCAGCCAGAAAAGGAAGTTCTAGAAATCCCATAAGAAAAGGCTGTCCTTGTTTCCAACTTCTCCTGTCAAAACCTCTGCCAGTGTGAAGCAAAACCCCCAGTAACGATCAAAGAAAGCAGAGGAGCAGGAAAGCAGCTCAGAAACCTGAGGGCAGGCCTGGCTCTGCTGCAGCAGCTGGAAGTCATCTTTGACAGGGACAGGGAGAAATCAGACAGAAGAGGGGATCTCAAGCAAGCAAACAAACAAATCAACTAAATGAACAGACTGGGTGATAAAGTAGAACTGAGAATCGGTAGCTAACGAACACATCTCTGTTGCTGCACTGCTTTCTCCTGGGTGGAAGGGGAGTCAATTACCCACCTTCCAACAAGCTATTGATCAAGCTGCTGCTATGTATTGAATCGGAGCCCCAGCCGCCCTGTGTGTGGTTCTTTGATTTTCTCTCCCTCTGTAGCAGCACGTGGATGGAAGCCAGATGAGCTAGCACAGGACTATCGATCAATCTACCTCCCTCCTCCTCCTCTTCTTCTTCTTCACCCTGTCGCTATGACAACCACGGCTGCTGCAGCAGCAGCAGCACTGTTTACCTGGCCCATTTATTTTCCTCTTCAGTATCTTTCCCTTCTCCCCACCACTCTCACCTTGGCATGATCTTGGCAAAGCACTCAGCGGTTGTAAAAGGGGTGAGTTTTTATGACTCTGAGGAAGACAAGGCAGTTCTTGGCTCTACTTTATCACCCACTTCGTCCATTTAGTTGATTTGTTTGTGAAGAATCATTGCCTATAAACAAGAAATATCTTGGTCACCAACCAAGTCGTGCTCCACGATGGAGAAGGACCTGTCATTCCAAGTTCTCCTTCATACAGTTTAAGTGTGCCTGTATTAAGGCCCACGTTTTCTTCTTATATATCGCCCTAGTGTGGCAACAGAGAACTTATTCCAGGTATGCCATCATTTACCAGCTGTTAATCTCACACGACCCCTGGGATGGTATAACATAACCATTGGGTGCACCAGACCTTCTTTCAGATCTTCAGTCACCCTTGTAACTTCTGCTGAGAGCACTGTGTCCACGGAGCAAGCCCCGGGTCACCTCCCAGTAGAAGGCCTTTGCAGTATGTTCACCATGGCTTCCAACTGCATATGCTGAGCAGTTCAGTTGCTGGCTTTGCCCTGTTCTACAATGCTTTCCATCATCCCCACAATCTCCCCAAGTGCCAGCACAGTCTTGTTCCATCTCTTTCCTCATACTGCTTTCACTGCCTGACATCGCCTTCGTGTTCTTCATGAGGATGACAGACATGCTACAAAGATCAAACAGTAGATAAATGACAATGTTTAAGGAGTAGCCCATTTTCCCCCTCCTGAATGTTTTATTTGGTATGCTGAATAATCCACCTGCAGATTCTCAGTGTAGGATTCTCTGCTGTAAAACAAAAAAGCTTTGTACAGGGGTATGGAATATAAGATATACAAAAAAAAAAGATACTTCTTAAAATACAATACAGGTGTCCAGTTTGTCTCAGAGGTCTCCCTGGATTCCATTTAATTGAAATTCTTCACCCAGGCCTTACATTCCTGATTCTTTCCACAGTAAAGCCATCAAACCCTTCCAGGAGACTCATAGTTTTCATTATAATTCAGTGTGATGGATACAGGATGTAAAAGATCACTCGATGGTATCAAGTACAGATTATTCTTCCTTGAAACAGAAAGCTACAGGATAACCTGTGGAATTTGCTACTGTGTGATATTAGGGAAGCGAAACCTGTATTTTGAAGAGAAAACAGACATCTGTAATGAAGAGAAAGGCACTGGCAACTTGATGCAAGAAAGTTTTGCCCCCAGTGCTGGGAGGGATGAGAGGATTGGGGTGAGTGCAGAGTCCTGCTTCATCCTTCTATTTTGCTTATCCTAGAACAGTGCTAAGCTGGGAGTATTACAGAGCCATCATCCCTTCCTCTGGACAGTTTGGCAAGTCTTACTCTGTCAGATACGTTACCAAGCTCAATTAGCCAGGAGTGTCTCTTTATATAGGAGCTCGGATCTGAGATTGTCTGGGCGATAGACTCCTTCAGAACAAGCAAGGCTTGGACAGACTCAGCAAAATGAGACCGGGTTGAGTGCTCAACCACCACCCCATGTGAGGCCCTGGCCTCACTTGGGGATGATTAATTCAGAGTACCAGGAACAAGAGGGTATGTTTGACTGGCTGGAGCAGTGGCCTGATGTGCCATGGCAGGAAGCATGATACTAATGCAAATTGTTACTATTTATTAACTAATTAATTTGTTGTTATGCCCATAAGGCACTTAACACTTTCCAGGCACAGAAGAGAGCCCAGTCCCTGCCCTCAGGAATAAAAGCTCTAAAAGGGCAAGCACTGACGAATAGTGAAAGAAAAACAATCAACATAGATGGGGTGTAATAAGAAGAAACACATGGTTTTGCAGTTAAAATGTATGTCTGGTTTTGCAAAGAAAGATGGTTTATGAGATCACAAAATATTTGGTGGGGGGAGCATGTATAATATCATATGTCTGTCAGATGCATGTATAATTTTTGATGCATTGGTCAACTAAAATTTGGATGGGTGAGAAGCTGGCTCAGATATACTTAATTTCATTAACATAATAAGCCAAGAGAAGAGACAACCCTTTCCTTCAGCCCAGACGGCAGCTGCAATAGGAATTCGTATTTTCTCAGGCTGCAGAAAATTTGCATGGGCTGCAGCTCTTAAAAACACTCAGTAAGAAGAAAAAGCTTTAATTGGTGCTTGAAGTCACACAAACCTGCAGGAAATCAGACTACCTTAGTTGCAGAGAGGTGACATGGGTACAGATGCTGCTGCAAAAGGTGGAAGTAGGAAGAGGTATTTATTGGAGAGAGTGTGGAAAGCCTGTGAGGACACTGGCATGGCTGGCGAGAGCTCACATTACTGGTGGGGGAGACAAGGAGACACATACTGGAAAGGATGGATGAGCAGTCTTGCACAGGTGACTTCATCATAACAAGTTCCTCAAACTCTTGTGTTAAGCAGGCAGTAGTGGATAAATTCAGGACAGGAACAAGCAGATACAGTGTGGCACAGAGATGACCTTTGTAGCTTCATTTGCGGTGTACTGCAGAGTGTAGAGGTTCACACTGGGCCTGAGATGTGAATGTTATGAAGATAAGAGATGAAGAGCCCTCAATATGATGGCTGCAGAAGAAAGATCTTGTGAATAATGACTGTGAAGAAAAAATAGTCTACCTACAGATGGGATGGACAGAGTAAGAGAGAGGAATTGTAATGTCTAAGCCACACAGGGGTTGGCCATGGAGTCAACTAGAAGTAAAAGGAGAGCAGTGACAAGCATGTGTAAAGGATGATTAGGATTTATTTTTTAAATAATTAATTAATGCCAGGATGTTCAAGAGGGAGCATGCATTCAGGATACCAAAGGACAGCCTGACCCAGCCGAGCCCGTCTATTCTGGAAAGCATTAAGGTTTCAATAAACACACATTGCTCTGTTGTTTCATCAGACACGCCACTCTGGTGTGTATCATATGATATGGCAGCGGTTCAGCCAGGCGAGGAGCAGAGCAGGCTATAATTTCCTGGTCATATGTAACTGGGTGGGGAAGCGCCTGATCCTTGGGGTGAGTAGTGCTGGAATCGCACCGTGTGGCACCCTGCTCTTTGCTGTTCCAGGCATTGGAGGTGTTGCTCTTGCTATTCAGGCAGACACTCCCCAAGGCATCGGAGCACTCTTGTGCTCTTCTACACTCACAAGCCCCTCGTGTAGCCCGTTTCGCTGTGCAAACGGATCTTTCCTCACATTCCCTGTACTGAGTCGTGGTTCTTCAGGTGCGAGCAGGAGGCCAGCCCAGTGGACATACAGGCTGTGCAGCATCTGTTCTGGAACCGCTCCGGGATGTCCCGAAGCCGGGTTGACACCCCAGGCGGGCCGGCCCTGCTCACCTCCGACCGCCGGGCCGCCGCCTCCTCGCCTGCGCGCAGCGGGCCCGGTCCGCACCAGCCGGCTCCGGCTGTCCCGCAAACGACGCCGTGCGAGGAGTGGCTCGGTGTTCGGGTTTTTCCTGCCCCAAAACATTTTCCGACGTGTATTTTTCTCCCGCCGAGCTGATTAACGAGCTGGGCTTGGCGAGGGCCCGGGCTGCCGGCCCCAGCTTGGGGTAGGGGGGTCACGGGGGAGAGGGGCTCCCGATGGGCTCCTCAGCCGGGAAACAGGACGGCTCCCCCCGCCGACGTGAGCTGTGGTTTCCGGCAGACATTTGAGGTCCTCGGCATCTGCATCAGGCGCGGCAGCCCCGCAGCAAGCCCCGCCGCTGCTCGGTGAGAAGAGGAGAGGAGAGGCTGCCATGGCCGGGCAGCCCCGCCTGCCTCCTCCCGAGTCATATATGTTTTACTCATTTCCTGCTCCCAGTAATGAGGCCAGCCATGCCGGGGTGGCGGCGGTGCTGCTGAGAAGGCAGATTGTCACACACACACACACACATGGATGTTTTTGTTTCAGTGTGAATTTTTAGTGCTCGTGAAAGGGAGGGACTAAGCGGAGCTCGCTGGAGCCTGGCACAGCACCAGCGAGCTTCCCGACAGCCCTTTGCCAAAAAAACCCAGACACACAGCTTCCCCCTCCTCCGGTTCCTGCGGCCCCTCCTTGCCTGCTACCCCCTCCCCGGTCCTCAAGGGCCTCACTCCCGGCTGCAGCGCTGACCTTGTACGCTGCAGCCCGTCTGCCCGCCCGCGCCAGAGCCCGCTCCCTGTCCTCTCATTGTCCCCAACGCGAGGTTCCCCCTGCCGTGTGCAGACACGCCGCAGCGCTGAGCTGTGACTCCGTAATCCCACTCTCTCCTCTTGCTCGTCTGTGGCATTACTGCAGGAGGGTGGGGAGGCTGTGATATAAACATATCCTCGGAGGCGAAAGCAACTGGAGACCGAACAGATTCGTTGCACTAGTGACTTAAACTAGGTGAAATGTCGACAGTTACTCAACATCAAATTCCCAAACTCTTGGTACATAAAATAAACAAGCCTTCTAGTGATGTTTTGCATAGTCTCCAGACCAGCCCCAAGCCCACTGATAAGCTTCAATCCTCAAGGGATGGCAGGGATATGGGTCTCTTGCCTTGGGACCGTCTTCCCCTACACACCTGCCACCCAGGAACCCTGCCATTTATCTCCTCTGTTACAAAGTACTAACAGAATTCCGTAGGTTCTGTTCAGTTTTGTTTCGTTTTGTTTTAAATTTGCCGTTAAAGAGAAAAGAGAACAAAAACTTTCTTGGCAGCAGCGATCAGTTCATTTTTGGTTGCTTTCTAATGCCAAGGCCAGCAGGATCCAGGAATTCATCTACTGGTGCCAGCAAGAAAGCACTGACCCAAACAAGGGAGCCAGAACTTGGACTGCAGTCCGTGCCAGGGATCAGCAAGAGGCCAGAGAGACCATGCTGCTGAGTCAACACTGCTCCAGCTGCTACAAGCCTTTTCTGGGGACGCGGCTGTTGCTAAGATTCCTGGGAGCTGACTGATTGCTCCTTCTATAGTCATGTAGCACACACAGACACGTCAAGGGAGCGAGGAGCAGCAGCTGGGGCCAGCAGCTCAGAGCGAGAACACAGCCTGCTGGCTGCGGGCGGCCAGGCTTCCCTGCTGCTGTGAGACGCCGGGCTCCTTCTGCAGGGCTACAGGCGCCTTCTCCTGTCCCTCACTCATGGAGTTGTTTCAAAAGGCAGACAGTCCAGGCAGTGGTTCTACATAAAGTCTGTTTTCTGTTTGTACTTGCACATTTCATCACTTTCGCTTCAGATCAGAGAGCCAGAGATGTTAAGAGGGAGGAACATGTTTAAAATTTGCATTGCATTCCTTGCAGGGCCAGTGTTGGGTCATTCCCTTCGCATAGTAAAATGACATTTCTCATGAAGCCCTGTCAAGTTTAAGAGGATCCTGCAGCCTCATGCATTGCGCAGGGAGGGAAGGCATCCTTCATAGTGTGCATCCTGCATTTTCCTTCACCCAGTTTAATCCTTTAAATCTTTTTATTCTCCTGCCTTTTATCTGCCTCAGGTACTTGCCTCCCTGAGATGCCGCAGTTATCCTTATTTCCTGCTCTACATTTGACACTCAACAAACTAGATGTACTCAGGTTTTCAGATCTCTCCACTCACATCTAGGTTGTTAGAGCCTTAGGGTATGGGATCTGTCTTCTCTTTCTGACGTTAGACAAATCATTGATTGCAAAGGAATAACTGATCATACTAACATTTAATAATAAGACCAGTAATTCCAGAGCCTAGTCCCCCTGCTCCTCTTTATCCAGTGTCTGTTGAGATATCTGTTGAGATAGGAGTGTCTGCTGATAAGAAATCCTACACATACCAATATAGAAATAAGTAATTTCCAGATTGCTCAAAGTGGATGTGTATAATCTCCATTATACCAAATGTAAGAAAAGCCTGAGGGACACAGCAAAAGAATTAGTGAAAAGGTGCTTGGAGTCTTCACTGGAAGCAGCCAGCTCTGTACTGACTGTAAAGAGACAAATCAAATGGGATCAGATACAATTTTTCTAAGTTTAATTTTTCAGTGTTTTAGGTGTTGTAGAAAACAGGAGAAAAAAGCACTACACACACAAAGTTTCTAATTACTTGCATACACAGACTTGGAAGCTGCATTTGGCTTGCATTAGGCTCTGACTGTGCTTGCATGGACGGTGAGAGCCATGTATGGTTAGGCTCATCCCCTCTACTCCATGCAGCTACAGGCATGCTGTCCTTAAAATGTTCTACAGTTAAAACATCTGAATGTTGCTTTTTTGTTAACCAGGAGTGGTTCTATGCCCCTAGAGTGACTTGCTCTTCACAGTACAGGGAACTTCACAGTACAGGGTATTGCTTGCAGAAGCTCACCATCAACAAAACCTGTGAAAAAGGTACACCCTGAACTAAAGATGCTGCACAACATCCCCCATTCTTCAATTTAGGGCATTTTGGTATCACGAGACCCTTAGATATGTTGTAAAGCATGAGACACCACTTGTATTTCAGACCCATGCCTGCTATGAATGGGATGGCTGGTAAAGGATGCCTGGGAGCAGCTTAGGCTGCAGCTGACAAGAAATGTTGATACTGCCTTTGAAGAAGAGGTCAAGCTCTGCTCTGCTTTGAGCCATACTGTTTTTCAGTCACTTCTAACGGTGCCATCTATGGGGTAGTCAGATTTTCCAAGCTACTAACTGGTGTAAAACTTCCCATAAAATCTCCCATATTCAAACAAGATAGTAGAGGGGCCCGTGAAGAGTTGCTGCCCATGCACCTATCCATCGCTGAAGTCTTCGACAGTTCTCAGCAGAGGTTCAGGCTTGGTTGTGGGACAGAGGGTGCTGGCAGCACAAACAACCCCCTTCAAACCCACAGACAGGAGAGGAGTTCTGTATTCATCCTTATGGGTCTGCCTGTAGTGCTTGCTGCTGCTAGCCTCAGCAGAGCCTTCTTACCCCAGACACTAGTGGTATTTAGAGAGCCTGTGAAATGGATCCTTTCTGTTTGTAAGAACACTTGTTTGCAGGAGAGCATCATGAATAGCTGCTTCCTCTGTCTTCAAAGGAGTCATGTGAAGAGCTCCAGAAGGCTTCAGCTTTCCCCCAGTACTTTCTACATTAATTCTAGGTCTTGGTATTTATTTTCAAGGCCTTCTGTGAAACTATCCAAGAATATCTTAGAAAAGCCTCTTTCTTTGCATGTTGATAGCACTGTTCCTCTGAACCCTGGGATAATGAAAGACAAGGCATTCTCTACAGAAGGGTCATGGCTTTAGAGATCACTCTGTTTGAAGATATAAATCTCCTTTCTCTGGCTTT
Organism: Loriculus beryllinus; assembly: GCA_039877255.1. NCBI lineage: Eukaryota > Metazoa > Chordata > Aves > Psittaciformes > Psittacidae > Loriculus > Loriculus beryllinus. The sequence continues at coordinate 61,259 of JBCJKH010056794.1, forward strand.
ACTGAAGACAGATCTGAAAACAGAAAAAAAAAAACCCAAGAAGGTGAAGGAAAAGAAAAGAGGTAAAAAGAAAATATGAGTGAAAAGAGCTAACGTGGTGAGAGAGAGGGAGTGAGGAAAGAAACAGCTTGAAAATGACAAATCAGTTACAATGAAGAAAAAGATTCTAGTTTTTCTGACACATGGGGAAGAGAATCTACCCAGTGGGATGCCATGCATTGCTCTGCTCTCAGATACTCTAGAGAGAGAGAGCTTGGGAGCACACAGAGAAAGGAATTCCATGCAGTAGAGATGCTTATATAGGTGATGTCCTTGCTTATACAGCCGAGGCCAGTCTAGCTCTGTGCAGACTTTCAGTCCAACACAGAAACAAAATAAAGTTCTCTGCCACAGGGTTCCCAGCTGTTTTCTTATGTCATTCACAACAGCATTTGACTAGATGGCAGCAGCGGTATTGCACCCCAAATCAAAATTCTTTTATGTCGCGTAAGTTTTAGCCTTTCTCGTGTTTCCATCCTGCAGCTTTAAAAGTATGTTTTCTCCAGTACACTGTAGTGATATGTTCTTTCCAAGGTCATGCCACAGCTCTCAGTGTACCGATACTAAACAACTCCAATACCTACAGATACTGGGCAGACCTAAGGGCCACTGTGAGACTATATTAATGGCAGTGTAAGGGGGCTGGCATGGGGAGAGATATCTCCACTCCCATGTGCATCCTTCTTAAGGCCCACAAACCTTTAGTCAAGAGACTTAATAGGACTGTAATTCTTGGAAGTGTCATGACATTGCTTTAGCATCAGTGTCATTAAGGTTTTAAAAAGGGTAGTTTATCATTAATTGGTTCATGATACTAGAACACACTATTGATTAAAACATAAAAATCTAAATAAAACACACATATCCACCAGCATTTTACAGTGCCAAACATTAAATTAACGGTAGCTTAGCAGCTGCTACATCCCCTTGTCCAGCCTTCTGACACAGTGCAAGCCTGCCTGACAGTGCTTTTTGTAGCACTTTAGCCTTACCAACAGATACAATACTTTCCAAGATTTTCTTTGCATGAGCTATCAGCAGTTTTTATTTCACCTATGGTAGGACCATCTGTTTTTATTTTTGCTATACTATATTACAGTTCACCTAAAGCTTCTTTCCTTCTTCCCTATATAAAGTCTCCATATATATATATAAAGTCTCCTATATAAAGTCTGGATTTCAGTAAGGATTTCAACGACGTCTCATCTGACCTTTGTCTAAGCATGTGGCAGAAATGTGATGTAAATTAAATCATCATGAAATAGGAGCACAATTTGTGGAGATACATTTCAAAGGAAGAGTTTTTTGGAAGCAGTTTACTGTCAAACGGGTGGCCAGCATTTAAAAAGGGGCCTCCATACAGGTCTGTGCTGGTCCTAGTCAAAGATCAGAATTTGTAAGGTTCTGGTTAACAGAGAAATGGCCCAAACCTGCTTCAGTAAAGTCATGTACCATTTCTTTCTTGGTGTCAGTGTAGATTAGACAGAGTTCTGTGGGCATGTGTTAAGAAATACTGCCTTAGAAGAAAGATGATCTCTGAGAGCCCTTCCAGTCCTACATGTCTTTACTTCCTATTTACTGAGCTATTTGACTGAAACTAGACTTTTTTGCTTGATGGTTTTATTAAACAGCAATTTTGTAAGGCTGTTTTTCTTTTCAACAGCCTTATATAACCTATCTCATAACCTCAGAGTAGGGGCACATCAACATGTTAAGCTAAGGTTGTTTTGTCTGTCAAAATGATATAGCCCCTCTCCTGGTTTGACCAGAAGGTAACTCATGCTTTTGGATGCATGCAGGCAGGATGGAGCCTGTGCAGGCTTCCAGACTCCTGAGCATCCTGCTTCTGTGCAGCTACTACAGTGAAACTTATGCCTTAAGCTTTGCCTTTCCAATTCTGTGTCCCTAGCCCAAGAAAATGTTTAATAAATTGTATATGTGAACTGATTTTGGTATGCAAGTATAACATCTCTGGAATACTGTGTTTAGTCTGTGGCATTAGATTTTTAATCTTATCATAGAATCATAGAATAGTTAGGGTTGGAAAGGACCTTAAGATCATCCAGTTCCACCCCCCCCTGCCATAAGCAGGGACACCTCACACTAAACCATGTCACCCAAGTCTTTGTCCAACCTGGCCTTAAACACTGCCAGGGATGGAGCACTCACATCTCCCTTAGGCAACCCATTCCAAGTGCCTCACCACCCTAACAATAAAGAACTTCTTCCTTATATCCAATCTAAACCTCCCCTGTTTAAGTTTTAACCCATTACCCCTTGTCTTATCACTACAGTCCCTAATGAATAGTCCTTCCCCACATCCCTATAGGCCCCCTTCAGATACTGGAAGGCTGCTATGAGGTCTCCACGCAGCCTTCTCTTCTCCAGGCTGAAC